>JADDOH010008530.1:0-53979 GCA_016648135.1 Agrypnia vestita | reverse complement strand
CTATTAAAAGATAATATCCGCGGGCGTATGGAAATTTTCGTCAGCTAAGGGTAAGCCGTGCAAATGTTGTAGTTTGTGAATGTTCACATAAGCGTTTGGAACTTTATCTGATATAGTGCTGATTACACGTGCGTTTATTTTGAATCTGCAGCGTGCATCAAAGCGCGAATAGATTGTCAAATCAGCGAGGCCAAATACTGGCTTTTCAGAGTTCCCTATGCCTCTGACTGTTGCTGGAGAATTTAAAATATTCGGGTTAAGGCGATCACAACATTTTTTTGTAATAAAATGACTTGTAGAACCACTGTCTAACAATGCTCTGATTTTAAATCTTTTGCCGGAATCGTTTAAAGCGTATATTACCGCAGTAGGTAACAGAGTAATCGAATTAGAAGAGCTTGGACGCGTCTGGTTATACGTTACATTGCTATGCATAGAGAGTGTAAAATTGGAAGCGACGGCTGCGTTTACCGTTTGTGATTGTGGAGCGGGCGAATGTGTTCGCGAGCGGTTAAGCGACGTATTAACATTAGACGATAAGCGTGTATTTGCCATCGAAGACTCTATGTGAATTTTAGTGTGATGCATTCGCTGGCAGATGGCGCATCTATTTTGCGATTTACATTTTTTCACACTATGAAAGCCCAAACAATTAAAACATAAATTATTATTTTTCACGAAATCATTTCTATGATGAGAATTTAAAAGAAGAAACTTATCGCATTTATAAAGTGGATGAGGATTATCGTTTTTACAAAAAGGACACTTAGGAAAGCTGTTATTGACAACGAATGATTGCGCAGAATAATTTTGCCTTTTATTATAATTTTTATTAACTTGCGAAGTAGAAGATTTATTATAATTTGAAGTGTTAGTTTGTAAAAACCTTGCATTACGAAGCGTGTATATTCGGTTTTGTTCCTTCACAAAGGTAATCAATGACTCAAGTGTCGGTATATTTTCATGGCGTTTTGTTTGTTCAAAAAGTGTTACAGTTTCTTTATCCAATTTGGATAACGCGATATGTGTAAACGTAAAGTCAGCTAGATCATCTAATTGAAGTTGTTTCAATGCGGAAAATGCGGAATAGAATTTTTCTAAGAACGTGTCTAATGCGTTTTGCGAGGGAGTTTGACTACCCCTGAAATTTAAAATTTGTTCTAGGTATAACGTGGCGAGAGTACGTTTATCTTGATACTTATTTTTTAGCGATTTCCAGAGAATCTCATAATTAGCTGCAATAGGCGGGACAACTGCACATACCAATGAAGCCTTACCAGTAAGTTTTCCGACAAGGTATTGTACCTTTTCCGCGTTTGACAGATGCGGATTCTTATGAATTAGCGAATTAAAATTTTCGTAAAATAAAACCCATTGGTTTGGATTACCATCGAAACTTTTCAATTCTAATGCCGGAAGCTTGATATTTATTTTTTCGTAATTATTTATTAGCGGTTTTTGATTTTCTAATTTTGTAAGCCCTACTTGTATCGCTTTTATCTGACAATATAATTCGTCGAAAGCGCAGAGATCTTTGAAATCGGGTTCATATGTAGAATCACAGCTTAGTATCGTTATATTTAACTGGTCCGTTACTTCAGTGTATTCTCTTCTAGTATTTTCCAATGACTGTATGCGTATGAGAAATAGATCTCGTTTTATTTCTTCATCTACTTGTTTACTTAAGTCATGTAAGGATTGCAACATTGAAAATAAACTTTGTTTTTTAGCTTGTAAAATCCGTATCTTGTTTTTTATTTCACTGTCTTTGTTTCGCGTAGCCAATTTGAAAATTCACTGAAGAAATGTGTTGATTGTAATTATTTTTAAAAACTGTAGAATTAATCGAAATTTAAATAAATTAAAATATTATTTTTATAATATGAAAAGTTGCAATTAGTTGTAACAACCCTGCTTTAGTTTTTGAAAAATCTTAAATCTTGATAATTTTTATTAATAATACGCGTTTCTAATAGAAATAAACAACAATTACTTCGACGTTTGATTTTAAACGTGCTTCGGGTTCGGGTTTTTCCGTCAACCGAGCGGAACTTACCGAGCGTTCTCCGTGTTTCCGAGCGTGTAATTTGTGTACATACGTACAATTTTAATAATTTTCAAACGAGTTTGTAGGTAGTATATTTATTTATTATTCACGCAGTTAAATATATGACGAACGGGAATATATTTTTTTAAATATAATAGTAACTACGCCAAGTGATTTTATAAGCGTTATAAGATAAATAAGCGTTTTTAACGAAATGTTTTGAATTGAACAAAGTCGGCGTATGCGGTTGTTTTTTGAGGCGATCACGATAGATACAGGCGGAATGTCAGCGTATGCGTTTGGTATGCGATCGTAATTATGCTAGATACAAGGGAAGCTAGGAAGCGGGTATATCCGGTGGAAGGACCATATGGTTGGGAGATATTGTGATGGGTAATTGGGAACAAGGCAAGCACTCACCTTTCGTCCTTCGATTTTGCGTTTCTCCTCTTGCCTCTTCTATATCTCCAAACTTCTAGCGGCGAGGTGTTTCACGTTAATTTCAATGTAAAACACTCGCGTCAAGAATTAAATCTTTGATTCAATTTGCGGTAGTTCACAGCGGAAAATTATGCGGTCACTTTTTCTATTCCGATATTTTTTCTATTGCGATTGCAGCTGTTTTTCCGTATTGTGGCGGCTTCGATTTTCAAAAGTGGAGCGGCTCTAGTACTTGCTTGGTTTCGGGAATGGGTAGGGACTGGGAGAGAGGGAATACCTGTTTCCTAGTTCACAAATTAATTTATGGCGCTAACATATGGAGTTATGTAATATCAAAAAAAAATGGCTTGAAGAAAAAAACCTTTAAAAATGTCTTTAAATATTAAAATATTTATTAATGTAATAACAACATAAGGCAGTGTTTTATAACTCAAATAAGTGTAACAGACGCTGAGAAATTTTAACAATAAATTACATGCATTTTTTAAATACGATAAGAGCCTCAATATTCGTGGATATTCACCTAACTGCCGTGTGAGGCGGTTATTCAAAGAGCGCGCACAAAGGCTTAGTTCACACGGCATTGTATTCCGTGTTTTTTTGCAGTATACGCCTTATCGAATAAGCAGTGGCGCACACATTGTAGATAGAACCATTCACACGTTGTTTGTACTGAGTATCCGTTGAACGTACACCACTGAATACGTTCAACGGATACTCACTGGACTTGTCAAGCCCACCAGATGAACTTTAACGTATTCGGCTTGCAGTAGCACATAGTACTACACCGTCGCTTTCGCACAGCACGATGCCACATGTTTTTTATCGAATAGCAAACGAACAAGCGTCTATTGTTCAAGCATCTTTTGAATGGAGTGCATGTGTACAGAATGGCCAAGGAATTGTGTATAGATAATGACATACTGATTTCATTAGTGGAACAAAAGCCTGTTTTGTGGGACAAAACTTTGGAACTGTAAAAAAAAAAGCGTCTTGAAAAGTTTGCGTACAAATTTTCAAATGTTTTAGTACGCACTGCTTCTTGATTTATAGGATGGACACAAAACCTTCACCGGTGGCGTCTTCTATACCAATATAAAAGTACAACAAAGCGTGGATCCATACAGATGTCTACTGGTGATTGCTGCAAGGAAACTGCGGCTGTTCGTCTTTTATACAAATGAAAAAGTGTCGTGTGAACATCACGCTGTTTCTACGTTTACAATCGAATACTGTAAAAAAACGCGCGGTGTGTTGCCATGTGAACTAAGCCGAACTCTGATTTACTACATTATTTCTTTTCAATATTTACAAATTTTTTCAGCCATTTTTAAAGAAATAAATGGCCGCTGAGTTCTGGATTCAGTTAGTTATTACGTAAGGCTACAATATATTTACAGCAAGAGTCATCAACGAAACAGAAAGAGTTTGTGAAAACTCTTTCTGTTTCGTTGTGCCGTGCGGAGCAAGGAGGCGATGGAAGCTACAGGGCTTAAGACCTGTCGTCGGCAGGTTTGACGATCTATTAAGCCACGGCTGCGTTCACCATTTCTTCCATCTCTTCCCTCCCCCTTAGAGCGACACTCCTCGGTATATTTTACGCATATTAATTTCAACTGACTAAAAACCACGCAAACAAATTGAATAATTACAAGGGTATATTGGATGAGATCTCCAAGAATAATTGTAAGATACAGTGAAACTCGCTTAATAAATTCACTTTTAATAAGTTTTCCCGCTAAATAAGTTTAAATTCTGCGGTCCCGAAAAAGTCGCATACAAATCCTGTATTTTTTTTAGGCTTAATACGTTTCCCGCTTATTTTCGTTTCTCGCCTAAGTAGTGAAAATATTTATAGCCGAACTTAATTTATTCATACAAATAAATCTTCATAATACGTTTTTCGGAAGACAATACAGTAAAAGCTCGTTAATACAAACAACTATAATTCGAAATTCGGTATAATTCGAAAAATTTAATGATATTTTATCCCCCTCAAATGAATTTTCATACAAAATGCTTCCTATAATTCGAAAAAATGGCTAATTCCAAATACGAAAAAAATTTCAGACAAAATTATGAAATTTGACACAAAAGTCATTTGTGTAAATGTTAACATTTTCTCACCATTTGCTAGTGTTTTTATACCTGCGCTGACGGAAATGACCGCTCACAGGCTTTTGATCATCTATATGACAGTAATAAAAGTCATAAAACATCCCCAACTGGCCGTGGCCGTGCGCACAGGGTAAGGCTGTTTAAGGGTACGCGCGCACTAGCGTTTTTTTGCTGCGCGGTGAAAAAACGCTGCGGCATAATGTCGCACCGCAGTGTTGTAACAAAGGCTTTTGAATCGTAGTGCGCGCACTTAGCGGCAAAATAACGCAGCGGCGAAAAATCGGTGAAATGTTACAACTCTCTTGCGGCGCGGCGATCAGCGGCAAAAAAACGCATCTTTTTAAAGTCATGACCGCGCGCGCTACGCGCTGTTTCGCTGTACCATATATTTTATGTGAAAGAACATTGGGCTACAAGCAATAATTCTGCTGATCTAGATGAAGATTTTAATATTGAAATGCTAATTACGAAAGTTGAAAGAAGACCACCATTGTATGATATTACTTCAAAAGAATACAGTGATAGAAACATTAAACATTTCTGAATGGAGTATTTTTATATGTGATAGAAGGTCCAACTAGTTTTAAAAGTTCATAAAAACATTCTTTATTCATTCGATAATATTGGAAGAATTTTTCGTTAAGTTCACCAAATATTTTAAAGAACTGCCCGTAAATGATCAGCGGCATTGTGCGCGTGCCTGTTGTTTTCGCCGCGCGTCAAAATGTCGCAGGTTTTTTCGCCGCGCGGTGTAAAAACGCTAGTGCGCGCGTACCCTTATGACTCCAGTTTTATGATATCCCGCCAAAAGACGAGATTAGTTGAAGTTTTGTCACCAGTTTTGGAGTTTTAAATTGTTACATCTTTGTGTTTTATTAAGATTGAAAATATATCGCGTGAAAACATTATGTCATTGACTTTTTTTTGTGCTTTTATCTGTGATTTCCGTGAAAACTTTCGATATTTTAGCCTCTTCAGTTACGATTTTAATATATTTTTGGTTATTTGATAAGTGTGAAGAATATTAGAAATTTTATTACGTTCACGTGTTAGATTTTAGTTATTTTCGCATTTTATTTTGACTAGTGTTTCGTTTCAAATTAAAATGGCGTCAGTTCACAGCGCGTACAAAACTTTAACTATTTCTATGAAAATGGATTTGATTAAAGGCGTGGACAGAAAAATTGAGAAATAAGGGCAAGATTGCGTAAAATATGGTATCGCCAATTCGACTGTTTCAACAATTCTAAAAAATCGTGCCAAAATTGAAAAGCGCAGTGAAGTGATGTACAATATTTGCTGTTTTCATTTTTTCTGTTTTAAAATTGAATTGATGTCTCAAGATCACATATCAAAGTAAATTATTTTAATTTTATTGAAACAACTGACAAAAATGAATGCAATATTGGCCAAATAAATGTGTTTAAAAATAAATGTTAAAAATGCATTTGTTTGTACACTTGGAAATGTTTAGAAAGTGTGTTGATGGTTTAAAAACTTCCTACTAATTCTACTTCCCTAATTCGAAATTCGAATTTTTTTGTTGAATTTCGGTCCCCTGAATTTCGTATTAAAGAGCTTTTACTGTATTTTGTTCAACATTCCTAAAAATGAAAAAAGGGCGCAATAAAAATTAAATGGTTTTGGCGGCGTCACAAATGTTCTAGCCGCTGAAAAAACCTTGTAGTATTTGAATAGGCTAATAAAATAATATTTAATAAATAAATTTATCCGGTGATTATTTATGATAATTTTTTATATAGTCGCCTAAACGAAACTGTTTTCATTTTGGTTGTATTTCTTCGAGGAAACCATCGGCAATATTAATAACGTAATATCTCCTATCGTTTTCTAAGGCCGGCGTCACACTAGGTGTATCTTCCGTCGCGTCTTTGACGCCGCGGAACGCCGCTACTACGCGGATCATCGATCGTTCCGCCGCCGCTGCCGGCGTGTGTTCGGTTCGCCCGCCTGCGGAACTTAGGTCAGCGTAAAATCGGTGACTTCACGTCTCGTGTTTTTGATTCTCACGTGAGAACGTAATCTTTTTGATTATCCGCACGTGTGTTTGTTCTCCGCGGAGTGCACTCGCGCGTAGATACTCGCGAGTTCTCGAGATACTGGTGCTACATACATCCCGTCCAGATGCTGACGCGCGTTTGCTCACTCGCATGTAAAATGTTTTTTTAGACAAGTTTATTTTTTATATGAAACAGAGTTTCTAAAAATTGAGGAGTCATTGCTTTTGCCATATGCGCCAACATCTACTGAAATAAAACAATAATTTGCATATTTGTATGCAATATAAATTGAAACACGCGAATGGTCCCGCGGTATCTGGACGCAATATAATTTGAAAAGCGCGAGTGGTCTCGCACGTAAAACGTGGTATCTGAACGCAAAAGTTGAAATGCGCAAATGGACTCGCGGGTAAAATGCGTCATCCGGACAGGCTTTAAATTCGGTTGCGGATTTGACGCTACAGAAGAAACACATAGTGTGGCGTCGGCGTTAATGAGTTAAAATTTAGATAACTTACATAAATTTCTTTTAAAATTAAGGTTTGCACATAGGTAGTGACATACCTACATAAGTTATTTTATGGTTTCCTTTTAGTATGGTTATGAGTAAAATATTTTTTGACTGCTAATTTTTTTTTGTTTTGGTGGTTTTTATTGTTTTCTGGTACTATTCACATAGGTAATATTTTACAAATGTATATATTTACCTGCTTAATTCTTTAAAATAAAATGTTCTTAAATTGTCATATTATATAAACAAAAATTCAATTAAAATAGAGGATTAGAAAGTGTATATAATATATGAAAAGACTATTGAAATCACTGTTAATATGTTCTCACGCCTAATAAGTTTTTATTTGCTGGTCCCTTGAAAAACGTATTAAGAGAGTTTCACTGTATAACGTTAAGCAGTGGGGACTGCCAGCCGAGTCAGTTTGCAGCTTTCTCAAGGACCCGTGACTATATAGATCACAGATGAATGGATTCTTGGAAAGAATGACAAAGACGGTAATCACCGGATCATACCGTATCTGGTTGCGCAGGACCGTGGAAGAAAATACTCTGAGGGCTCCCAACGCCCCTGAACATGCATAAAATATATTTGATGTCTACAGCGTTAACTTTGTAGATGGATATTAATAATTTTAATAAGTGAATTTTTAATTAGGAGTGTAAACTAAATTCACATTTGTGTAAACTAAATTCAAATTTGACAATTGAAATATTTACCAAGTTTATTGTTGTTAAAAAAAAAACAGGTGATGAAAATTTAAGAAGAAAAAAGATAATTATATAATTGGTATACACATTTCAGCTGTAGCCTAGTACGGATGTCGGCTTTACTTCTATTCAGCGGTAGAACGGAAATATTTTATGGAAGGAATGGTTTGAGAGCCGTAGATTGGATCTTAGCCTCGCCTCTCTTTCCACAATCACAAATAATATTGAATTAGGTGGGCTGTTTATTTTTGGTCTTCTACCTTCAGGTGGTGCTGGTTGCATTTACGTTACTTTAGGAGCGTGCAGTAAGAACAAAGAGCATGACTTTTATGCAAACATATATTTGGAAATCTACATCAAAATTAATAATTTAGGAAGCGGAATATTATGAAATAATAAAATCTGGATAATATATTAATTACTGTGATAGGAATATTACGAGATATATATGTTATTTCAGTTTCTTTTCAAAATATATGCTTGGGAAAGTCGTGCTTCATGTTCTCACTGCACGCCCCTGCGTTACTTACAATAAAATTTCAATTGGGCAAAATTAATCAGATTCTGGTATTGCTGCAAAGTAAAAGTATTGAATGTTGGAATAAACTAAAAAGTAGAATGAATAAAATTTTACTTTCATGGTTATGTTTTAAACGATGCGTGTGTTTTGATAAAAGGAAATTAAATTTTTCAAAATCTTAAAATTTCATTTGTCGTAAAACACCTACTTGCATTACAATTTGTATAAGAAGGTACTAAATATGTATTATTTTTTAATTGTAGGCGCTAAATTCGCAAAAAGCTTCTTTGCCTACCAACGCAATATGCGAGGATTGTGTCTATTCCAATATCGGAATTTCAAAAAAGTAAATTCAACATTTACGGGTACTGAATAAAATGTGTTTCACCTTGTCAGAGACAATCACGTGGTTATCGGGGTTCTGAACCTCATCCAGGCAGAACACTAAGTCCTTTCGAAGCGCCGTTTAGAAACCAGTCATCTTTCCTCCGTGCTCTTATAACTGTTCATACAACGTGACATGTACAAGTCGGTGTTTAGATGACCACATAAAAAAAACATGCACACAAAAGACTCAATTCTCAAACGTTTAATAAATAATTCACGTACAAATTAATAATTCTATCGTCAAACAATACCTTAACACTAGGTTACTTTTTAGTCATTTCTTCGGAACTGTGGCGATATTTTCACAAAAAACGTTGCGTAAAATATATATTTTTTTAAATCTAAAAATTATTAATAAATTAACGACCGAAGAATGCGCAAGTCGGGATGAGATCGCGTCATGGCGACATGAATGATTGACTTGTGATGTGACGTCATTCCAACTTGCCATGTTGATTTTGATAGTGTGATGAATAAGAATGAAATCATGATGTGAAAAATTCAAATATCCTTGTCTTTCTGGTTTTAATAACAGTTAATTGCGATTTCAGTTTAATTCTAAATTTGACAAAATCATCTGTAGCTTATATTTATGAAATTGACCTTTGTAGCTCAGCACAGTGGAAAACATTTAACATGAAAATATATTGTGGTCCCGACAAAATGCAACAAATTTATTTTCTTTCAACACGAAACAAAACTCAGTCAACGAGAAAGATTTTGCATGCCGGAACAATAAAAAGTTAAACTGTAGAAATTGTTAACTATTTTATGACTCAACTTTCTATCGAGTAATTAGGGTGGCATCCGATTATAGATAGATATAAAGATGCCGCTTGCAGCATACCACCAAATGAAATTAACCCGTTGGCCAAATCACACCGAACAGTTAATGACTTTACAGCTCAACTTTCTGAGTAAGCCGACACCTGTCAAACGATAAGATGCAAAAAAATCTCTAATTTTTTCTCAAAAATTAACTTACAGTAATTTTTTATTTAGTTTAGAATATTTACATATTGCATACTCTTATATATTTGTATTGAAAAAGCACATCAAAGGTAAAAATAAATTACACTTATAGGTTTACATAGCAAAAAAAATGGTTAATCGCTGTTTAACTTTTTGTTTAACCGATTCAATAATTATGTCATTGAAAGCGTATGTTTATATCTCTATTATGATGGTAAACGTAATCACGTTTAATTTAATATATATTTCAGTCTCCGTGTTTTCATGTTAACCAATTTCCACTGTATTACAAGTGCAAATAACATTTAGAAATATGTCGTAGCCAACTACTCCAGAGAAACATGCCGAGAAGCTACGAGCGACGTCTAATTTACTAAACGTAAACACAATGCGAAATGCTAATGCAGTATAACTGATTAATGATGTTGATTAGAAACTGTTGTAATAAACGTGGCCAGTATAGTATGGAAACTTGTAAACAGACTACAAAAAATATGACGAAGACAATAGTACACAAGACGGGCACGGTGATGGCCATTTATTATTCTCAGCTTCTGTCAACCGTGGAAACATGTTACACTGTCAATATCGCGAATGGCATTATTTTCGTACAAACAATGCGGCGATTCACATTGCGGCATTTTTTGGTGCAAATTTATCCTAACAATTATTAATGTTAAAACATCTTTTTCCAATCTAGATACGCTATAACGCGACCATCAATTTTATTCATAAGTTCTTGCGTGAATTGAATTTATTTGGCTTATCGAAAGAGGCGGTCGAGGCACATCAATGCAGTTATAAAAATAACGCAGCCATTCTGTGACCGATACAAAATATTGTACACGCATTAATGAATATACGATAAATTTGGGCACTCATGATTACCTAAAAGGCGATGAGACATAGTTATTACTTGGTGGGTTCATAATACGATCTACCGGCGGCGTACCCCTTCGCTAACTCTCTGCGCGCAGTCTCCTGGACGCGGATGGCAGTCAGAGGGCCAGCCACGGATGGTGCTGCAGAGCTTCCCGCGACCTGTCTCCGTAATCGTAGGTAACTTCCTCTCCGGGGGTGATATCCTGACCGGCCAGGAGCACGAGGTGGGGCTGCGAGTCGAAGAAGACGGCCTTGGTGACTAGGTTCCCGTTGCGGGAATGGTTCACGAGCCGGCCCAGGCGGCCAGATTCGGCCGTTGCGTCAATACTGAAAACAAAATAGTTTTTCATTTCCTTCTGCGTGCACACATAGACATAATGACTAAAACACAAACTAAATGCGGTGAATTTAAAAAAGGATATTATATTGGCAGGCCATAACCAATCTTCTGTTAACATACACACCATATCGTGATTGTTAACAAAAAATTTACTGATGACACTGTTTTGAAATTTTTTATTTTTTATGGTCATCTATAGAAAAAGTCTTATTTTACAATATTCATCAAATAACGAGAAAAGCAAATGCAAAAATATCATTAAATGATCAAAAGATCAGTAAAAAGTAAATAAGCTCGAGATGTGCTTAACTTCATTTAGTGATTACATAATAACAAATAGATCATTTTTAGAAGCAATAGTATTTGGCATATATTTTCTACACAAACCCAGAAATATTGATAATACGCAAACTTTGATGTAGCTTATCTTCGTAACTGGTGACATTTCACCCAAAGTGTAAAGCATATTTTCGATTCAATCTTGAATGAAGACTTGGAAAGACAGACAGACAACAAAATTATTATATTTAGATTTTATTTGAAATGTGCGTGTACACGGTTTATAAAACAAAATGTGACAGCGCGCTTTTGATGCCAATTATTCACATTTTAATACAACCTTTGTCTCTATACAACAAAAATACAACAACTCTACGATGTCTGAAGTGTGCTCACCAGTACTGGTGGTTGTTGTGCCGGAAGTAGTACATGTAGCAGCCCTTGTTGGTGTCCTGGGCGTACCTGGCCTCCCTGGCGCGGGCCTCGGCCATGCTCACCAGCTCCCCCGCGTACTCCACCACAAACTCTCCCCTGCGGAATTGGCGCGCGGCTATCACGCCACGGCCTTTACCTTCAAACGTGGCCACCTGGAAATTCGATTGGCATGGAATTGCGAACGTGAAAGTTACCAAAGGACAGGGGATACTATTTTATTATGGAAGTATTTTTGTTATTGTTACTTGACCAATTAAAGCAATGTTAATCCACAATTTCACAAACTTTTTAAATAATTTGAATACATAACATTATTAAAACTTCAAATAATGCGGAGTAGTTACAAAATAATATATGAGTAACTTTAACCAGTTTTCTCGCAGATGTGACACGACTGTCGTGTTAGATACAGTTCTTTCCATTTAAGAAAGACAATTTACAGGTATAAACGCCAACATAAGGAAATAATATGCCTTGTATGCACGGCTTACACATACTAATTCAATAGTCTTTCTTAAATGAAAAGAACGCACTTGCCAGTAGAAAAACATTTTTTTCCATTGTTTCGGAGGTAAGTTTGTAAAACTCCATAATCACATATGTATATGAAAATAAAAAAAGTCATCAGGGTGAGAAGTAGAACAAAAAAAAATCAGTGTTTTTATTTTCATGTGGGAGTTTTTTTGCATTAAATAACTTTTATTTAAAGGACAATTGGATAAATGTCAATAAATAGTTCTAAATAATATTTTACAATTCAATAGAAATGCTATTTTTTTCTCTAGAGCCTACTCATCATTATACACATTTTTAGTGTAATATATGCAATATTAATTACAATACACACGTTTTCAAAGATTTATTTTAAATTTAGACATTTTTGTCTCTTTCTCATTTCCCGTGGGATTTCAGGGAAAACCTTCGCATGCGAAAATGCTACGATGCACGTTGCACATTTTCAAATTTAGACTTGATCCAGAATGTCAGTCTCAGTCAATGCTCACCTCCAGGCCCTCCTCTCTTTCTTCCCGAATAGCCATCTCCAGATCTCTCTGCTTCTCTTCCAGCACTTCCTTCTTTGTCTTCCTGACGCTCCGCCTCACGGGGAAGTATTCCGTCAGCTTGTGGCTCGTCACACCATTTCCGCCGATGGGCTTCACATCCTTCAGTTCTTTTTTTGCTTTGACCTCTGGGGCGACTATCGGCTCGCTGACGGGAACACACCTGACGGTCATCGTTAAGGCACCGCTCACTGCGCCCTCTATCTCGCAAGGCACCTTCGTCGACAGAATGTCGCGGAGGGATCCGTGTCCGTTATGGGTTTGGCTAGAGTCTGAAGATGATGCGTCATCGTGTGATTTGATTGATAATCTGAAATAATAGTGAATTTGAAAATTCGCAATCTATTTTATTTATCACCCGCAAATTCTGACGTGGTAAATACTACACACAATGATGCGACATTATTTCCATATTCGCATTCCCCGCTAGACTAGGACATATGATGTTAGATACCTTCTCCTGGTCCGCTTCCTGTACGGCTTGATGGAGAGCTGCTGCAGGGAATGCGAGGGCAACTGCGGGACGGCCTCGCACAGCCGGATGCGGTGCGGTGTCTTCACATTCTCCTTCACGGT
This sequence comes from Agrypnia vestita, assembly GCA_016648135.1. Taxonomy (NCBI): domain Eukaryota; kingdom Metazoa; phylum Arthropoda; class Insecta; order Trichoptera; family Phryganeidae; genus Agrypnia; species Agrypnia vestita. The sequence continues at coordinate 40,679 of JADDOH010008530.1, read as the reverse complement.
CACTGGACAGTAAAATACAACAAAATAAACGGTTAATTTGTATCCACCTGTACGGAAGTAAAGTAAAGCCCCGCAGTTAAAAATGTTCAGTGTTGGACACACGATTTTATCCTCTTGTTAATCTCGATATACTACAAAAGCAAACATCCGCTGTGTGTAGCTCAACTAACGCATACTACTAGTGCTCACTAAAGACTGCCAAAAATAGACTCTCAGCAAACAGTGCAGCGGAGGTCCACAAACCTAACTCGGACGAGGCATGGTAAGATGTATGTTGGGCAAAGACCGTTGTTATTGCGCTATAAAACGTATATTTATCAAAACTGAAGTAGGTACATACTTTGCATTATTTACATAAAATATAACGGTTAGCAAAACGGTTCATAAAGTTAATTATTTTCAAGTGCGACTAATTTTGTTGCGCAGCGTATATGCAGAGAACAGAGAAGCACTAATATGTGATGTAATTTTTAATAATATCTGCAGTATTATTCATAATGCTATTGAATTCCCCGTCGTTTTTTCATTCAATTTCAATTTTCATTTCAAATTTATCGAATTTCAAAATACTAACACCACACGATTTCGTCGAGACAAAGACCGTAATATAATGACTAATCTATGTTAGTAAGCCCACTATTACATTGACAGATATCCACAAAAACACAGCTCGGTATAACTAGATTCAATGTTCATTTAATGTCCAGGACCACACTACCACTCTCTATCCCTGAAAAGATCTCTCTCAGCTGCCCTCGTCAAATCAGCTCATACAAGAACAAATACTATGACATCAAAATAGTTATTTTATTAATTTCAGAATGACGGATTAGAAAATTATATGTGAACTTCTAGTGCCAAAAAAGAAGGCAAAAGAAGAATCTGTTTGATTAAAAAAAACTAACCCATAATTATACTCCCTATCTCATTGAAACCGGTTTCGTGCCTACTCCACGCGTCGGGCTCGAAAATCAAACAATACATAAATCGTTAAAATTTCGAAATATCCAAAATTATACTATAATTATTAAATTTTTTAAACGAAAATTTGTTACATCATTTTTATCGTCGCCACGAGTCTGCTTGCAAAGTTTCAGCTCGATTGGATCACGGGAAAAGGGTTAAAAATCGATCCAAAGTTTTTTCGGCAGACAAGCAAACGCTACGAGTTAAAAGGGAGTAAAAATAAATATAGCAAAATTCACACGGCCTTCATATGTACTCTGAGGATACACCAAGTTGTCTAAATGTGGAAGAATAGAAAAATACAGCATTCTAACAATCATATCATACGGGATGACGCTGACGCTTATGTCAGAAAATCATTGCGTGTAAAATTCCATCTTTAAGAGAATACCTAATAATATTATAACCCTCTGTAAGCAGATACGAGGTTCAGAAATTTTAGTCACAGAATTTAACATTAATAAAACAGAAAAAACAACAAAGAAAGAAAGAAAACTCAATCCTGGAACAAAAAACACAACCCATTTTGAAAAATGTTTTCCGTGCCCAGGTGCGGACCATGCTTTGATATTCTTTTCAATTACCTAGAAATATTTTCGTCCTATAGTTTTTATTGCATAGATTCCGGGCGGACGGGTGTATCTGTACGCGTAGGCCAGCGCCGTCCTGCTGGCGGGCCGCTGGCCGCGTCCGGCCCGCGGCGGTGGATATTTTTACAACCCGCGAATACACTTTAAGAAAAAATTTATGCAACCTTATATCGGAGCTAAATTTTTGTCTCACTTTCCCTGGAACAACGCAAGCAAATGGGAATAATTAAAATGGAATGAAGGAAGACGGAATGGGGTACACTGCTGACAAATCTGTGGCCGATCAAAATAAATTTCTCGGATGAAATTGTCTGGTATTATTAATATTTAAAGCATATACTTTGTGGTGAGACATAATAACATAATGTTAGTAAACTTAGTAAAAACTACTACCAGATTTACGGTCTACCGGTTTCAGGACGTATCCGTCTCTTCGTCAGGACCAACAATACACTACTATATTCACAACACTGTACACCCCAACCATAGTATTGTTAAACTATCACCACTATTGGTATTGGTGGTAACACCCACTTTAGACTCTGCCCCCTCTCACTCTCTCTCGTTAGATTCCTGAATTGTTCAGTAGGCTATAATCAGTACATGCTTGTCTCTGACAGGATTAACATGCATATGATCAATAGTGGTGATAGTTTAACAATACTATGGTTGGGGTGTATAGTGTTGTAGTATGTAGTGTGAATATAGTAGTGTAGTGTTGGTCCCGACGAAGAGACGGGTACGTCTCGAAACCGGTAGACCGTAAATCTGGTAGTGGTTTTTACTAAGTTTACTAACATTCTGAAATTGTCTGGCATTGTCGAGGGATCATTTTAACCTTTCCTATAAGGTGCTAAAATTGAAATCCGCAATCCATTGCACAACAGTGGAGGGACTCCGCGAGAGTGGACACGGCGTGGAAACAAATTGTCCATTTTGTTTTTTTTAATAAATTTGCAATAAATTAATAGTTTAACATATAAATTAACCGCCTCCATCTCATTTTTTCACATATATCTACTAACTTATTCACCCAATATGTCCAAATATTGCCGTAATTACATCAATAATGACATTTAACAGATGACGCGTTTCCCATCAAAACTTAATGCGTACACAAATATGTTCAGTCTACTTTATTTAGGGATATTGTAACAATTATCAATAGAATAAGGGGGATAAACTCAAGTGGTAATGTAAGCAAAATTCATATCAATTTATAGGCGAGTATCCAAACCTAATCAAGATTCTGGTGATTAATAAATAAATTTGTGCTTCAAACCTTAAATTGCTAACCTCACTTGTAAACTAATGGTCAAATATTATTTTAGATAGCTAAATCCTTATTTTACAATCAAGCTACATATTAGTCACATGACCAAAGTCCACTTATGGGATATCTATGATTAAATGCATTGCTGAACAACTTTTCAAGTACAAATATTATTTTTGGCAAGCAGCAAATATTTGAGGAACATATTCATTTGGGCTCATTTAATTGAAGCCATTTTTTTTTTTTGTATTGCCTATGGTTGTTGGCAACTGGTTAGCGTTAAGCATAATAAAAACAAATAAACAAAAAAAAAAACCAGACAGGTTTATAGTAATATTTCGTTTAAAGCATCGATCTTTGCATTCTCCACCAAGCAAACGATCCGTTTCTGTAAAAATCTATACTTTAAAAGAACTTTTACTTTAAACCAAGTTGATACGACCGGCCCTCAGTAGCAGATGAAAATAATAAGAATAATATATGCATTTGATATAAGTAAAAATGTATGTTTATTTTTATTGCAAAACAATTGCGCAAATTGACAGCAATTGTAAATTGATGCATTCCTGCGTCCAGATGTGACAGAAAGAAAAACATTTCTGGAAATACAGCTGGAATAGAGATGGCAGAAAGCGCATTTCCCAGAATGACACCTTTAAGCCATGTATTCACTAGGGGACAAATAGCGCAACATTCCGCACGGCATGTCGCATCAATGTCTATGCTCATGTTTCGGGGTTCAATGACGCGGCCATTTGACGTGAACACACCGGGAGTCATATCACTTGTCGCGGAAATGTCGCCCGATGAGGTTATGATGATAAGTGCTGGGCATCTATTTATTCTAACGAGTTTATCGACGTAAGAGGAGAAAAAGGTGGTGGGTGCGAAATTATTTACTGCAAAGAGAAAGAAGGATGGATATTCTATGCGATCTTCGAAAGTCTGACGGATCTTTTATCAATTTCACTAGAATGACTACTGATTTTCAAAAATTTATCACAAATAATCGGGCCTTCCATAGCCAAACAAGACACAATATTACGTAACGCTGTTGGCGCTCACATCAGACTTGCAATTACAGCTCGATCAGTTGGATAACGATCTCGTTTCCCCACGCTAATGTCATGTTGGGTGGTACATAGTTACAGCGCATGCGCATTCACTTGTAAACATACCACATGGTACTGACAGTACTGATGCGCGGCACGATGTCGCGGTGAGCTCGCTCAGGAACCGTGCGCATGGCAACGTTGCCGCGGCACGTATAAATACCCCGCTATGTTGCGAGCGACATTGCAGCGTCACGTAGACTCTACGCCGCGCGTGATGTTGAGGGACAATTTGTCCCCTAGTGAATACATGGCTTTATTTTCTAAAAATGACCTAAACCTGCAATTAAGAATGTGTGTAGTTCGATATTATATTTTCACCATTCTCTTCTCTATGGTGGAGGCACGGACAGTAAACCAAGAATTATTCCGTAAAGTCGAGACTCTGGATGCATACCGAAATTTTCCTGGTGGATAGAGTTGCAAATGGAAAACGGCCGAGAAGTGCTGCGGACCATCAGGATAAAAAAGCTCGTCAGACGTATTACGAGAGGACCAGAGTAGTATTAACCAATCCATCATCCAGGAGAAAATAAATGGAAAAAGAAGCGTAGGAAGATGCTGCATCTCATGAGCGACCGGACCTAGCGTAAGTCAGCTGAATTGTTCCGAGTGCCAGTGTTGTAATCGTCAGTATGATCACCGACCTAGGAGACGGCACTATAAGAAGACGAAGAAATACAGCATTGCCAGTAGATGCGTAAAAGTGCAACCAATTTGAAAATTATTCCAGATCTTTCAATTTGCTAAAATGATGTCATGGGGATTTATCAAACTAAAACAAATTTGACCTTGTAGTGGAATTTATACTATTTCTAAGGTTACTTACTATTCAGGTTTTATAAGCTGAACGAGGACTTTAAAAAAAATATTATTAGGTAATCGTCACCAGCAATTCTGAAGCCATCTATTTTATAACCGTTAAAGAAAAATAATTACCACATCGCTGCAACGTTGAAGCGTGCTTCCTCGGTGACAGACGAACATTGGACGGTGGTCGGGTATCTTCATTACTCTCTGATACCAAGTCCGACCCGCCCTCGTACGATTCGCTATCACCGCTCAACTGGAATCCATTCTCCGACTTTGGCTGAAGAAGATCGTTCGCAAACACATCTTCTTCCGCTTCTTCCAATTTTTCATCTTTGATGCTGATACTGTTGGCCTCGCCGTCTCGATGCACTACGACGCAGTTCTGTTTCTTGAAGATGTTGTTGAGAATATCTTTCTTCCTATCGTTAACCGTGTGTATTATTTTGGAAATTTCGTCAAACCCCATGTAGCGATCCATTCCAAAAGTGTGGAAGCCATTTTGTTCGGAGTAGTCTCTGTCTTCGATGCGGGTTCCATCAAACAACGGCTGCAAATTTCCGTTCAAGTTCTCCTGTTTCAAATTAATGGGAATTTTGGGGATTCGCGAGTCTTCGAAGCCATTGGCAGGACTGACAACATGAAAGTAGTTTGTGATATGCGTGCTTTTGATTAATTTTCCATTGTTTAAGACACTCTTATCCGCTTTGCTTAAGACATGGTTCTTGGACCTGGTCGTCGGTGGCGAAGGAATCTTTGGCAGCTCCCCGTTCACCGGCTTCGCATCGTCCACTCCGTTGGCCAAGTATCCGATATTTTCAAGTCTGGAGTCCTTTCGTTTGGGACTGGCATAGGACACTTCGTCTCCCGTCTTAGCTGCTCTCACTCTTCGTCCTGACAAAAAAATTCAATTTCATTAAAAAATACAAAATGGCGGGAATACAACAGCGTACACAACCATTATTCATTGTTTACTCCGCGCCCGAAACACCAGTGTTGTGATCCAAGTATGTCAAAACAACAATGGACAACAATAAACACGCAACGTATTATGCAACTGGACCTAATTATTGTACTGAAACAGTGAGTAGGTGTAACTCCCTGTTCGTCCATCCGTAACAAGAAAACAGCGTTATTCAACAAATGGCAGAATTCGATCGAGCAAATATGAAAACAGCATTAACAAAAACAGATTCATAATTCAAAAAAACTCACCGCGAACCATCGCAACGTGCTGTCCGAAAATCCTCCACAGCTCGGAGCTACGATTCGAGAAAATGACAATCGTCGAACGACGTGCCTTGCTTCCTAACTTGTATGCCGCGAAAACATATATCCGAGCTATAAATCGGTAAATTTCATTTTATACCGTATCGCCAACGTTTAGCGAGTCATATAAACGTTACATTAAATATTACTTTATAGATTTTCAGACATAATGGCTTTGTAAGACACGTTGAAGCGTTTAATAAAAAGGGTACGGCGGAGGTAACGCTGGCTTGGTTATTTACTGTTTTGCGATTGGTTCTCGTGACCAGCCATGACAAAACTGTTATCCAATCACATTCAAATGTCACAAGTTTACTTTCTACCGACAGAGCGCGCAAGAGTATTGAAATTTGATATGACGTTCAAATTTTAATAGAACATTACACTATATTATTATCTTCTGGTGCTATCCATATCTTCGCAAGCAATGCTTTTAATAATTTTCTAAAATATTTTATCTCTTATCATTAAAAAACAACACATTTCTAATGATTTAATGTAGTCACCAGTCACGATATTGCCACGATGCCTGACAAAATGCAAGTTTGATTACAAACATATAACCGCACACAACGTCAGATCAATATTGACTCTCAACTTTTGTAGGCCATGGGTCGTAAAGTTTTTTTAACTACAAAATTGCCTCGCGAGGTCAACGACCCAAAACAACATTTTTTACTATTAATTGTACGAGAGCTGATATATTAATTAATAAAGAGAATGGCGAACGTTTTGTCCATACCCTGCGTACAATAATCCGATTAGATCTGAGTTGGATCTGAGTTTTCTGGTTATCTTAACCCGGAAAAATGCTTCAAAAATGTTGTACCTATATATTTTTTAGATTTAAAAAAAATTATTTTGAGAAATCAAAATTGCGATGCCGAAAGACATCTTAAATAATTTTTTAAAAATCCTACGGTGAGGTGAGGAAAGGCTACGTGAGGGCTGGGGGACTCAAAGCCAAACTACGTAATTCTTCATTTATATTATTTGGCAAAATTAAAACTGTTCACAATACGCGACAGCATATTGATATTTATTTCCGTAGTTTGATAAATACTTTTATACCCCATCGAGGTCATCAAGACATAGTGCATTATTCTATTATAGTGGAAATGTCAGAACTAATGCATTAGAAAACTCTGTAATCCCCAGACTACATTCATTAGGGAATGAACATGCAGAGGCTGCTGACATTTTTGCTGATAATATAACTGTCTACAGGACAAATTTAATACAATTCTTTACATCTCAACGAAATGGAAATGTTTAACAAATTTATCTTTTTCTTCTAACTACTTAAACTTCTCTTTTAATTTACACAAATCTATAAGATGTACTTGAATATTTTTAACTGCAATTTACACACATCTAAATTTTACACAAATCTATTATATGCACTTGAATCTTTAACAGCAATCTAAATTTTCACAATTCTATTATATGTACTTGTACCTTTTAACTGTATATCTGTCTTATGTTATTTTTTTTAAATTTATATTCTGTATATTTGTAAAAGCCCATAAGGGCGTTAAATAAATAAATTTAAAAAAATACTTTTACATTTTAGGTATGCTATATATTCAGACTTCCGTGTATACACATGTGACTTGAAGAGCTAACCAACGTACCGCGCCGGCCCAGTATCAATGTGTTAAAACATTAGGCACCCGGTAACTATACTCAAGTTTGCTTGCATAATTTTAAAGGCAGTTTGGATAAGAGAAAATAGTACAAAATGTCTTCTGGAATTAATAGGGAAAAAAACTACGTTCCATTCGAGGAGAGTCAAAGCATGAAAGGAGAGAGGGATTGAAAAGAGTTCAAAATGAAACCACGTGGTTTGTGGACGCTCCCTCATTCTGCAGATAATAAGATCACGCTTTTCCATCTTCAATTAATATTTAAATCAATTCACCAGTGCGTAAGTTGCATAAATAAGAAATCTTTAAGTGCCGGTTGTTTGATCAGAAGTTAGTAAGAGTAAGAGTTGAGCAAAAAGCATTTACGAAAACGGGTTTTTTGATTGGTGGAGAACGCAAAAATCAATGCTTTTTTCTTAACTATTACTCTTACTCCTGATCAAACAACTGGCCCTTAGTGTTATAATTTGACTAATTCATAAATCGTCATAATCGTAGAACAACGACGCATGTGATTTTTCCCAAGTTTGCAGGCGAGCAGTTTGAAGTTTTATTTACATAAAGACACTTTATGTCATAGCTCAATAACTACAAAAGGTTTTCCTTTGAAACTTGAGTTAGTTACCTAAAGTGGATACCTCAAATACAGTCAGCGCAGTAAAAGAACGTTTTTGCACATGCTGCATTGTTCTACGATCGCAAATCAGAACTGTCGTTATACGGTTATACTGATTTCGTATAACGACGGTTAAATTAATGAAAAAAAACACTTTTTATATACCATTAGATGGCTTCTTTTTTTCACTTTTTAACGATCCAAAAATGTCAATATGAAATTTTTTGCACATCCGTCATTGTTCTACGATCATGACGATATTATCCAACTGCACACTGACTGGATGTATTGGAGTAATTAAGTTATTAGTGGAGTAGATTTGTATGAACTTGTCAGTTTTCAATTTTGTCTATGTTTCATTAAACAATATTACTTTTTTATTTTTAATTTGTATGAGAACAAATAATCGACTAAACAACGCGAAATTGAACGCTAAGTCAACAATCGAGTAGAGAATAGGATTAAGAAAGAGTCACTAAGGTCACACATAATTGATAATGTGGAAAGGGTGAATGAGGAGAGGATGTTAAAAAACTATACAGTAAAGATGATGGTACTATAAAAATATAGGTTACGATGTACATGTAAGATCAGATACTGAAATAAGATAATGTCCGAAGCCTCAGCAATTGATGAGCATGCATGTGAAGAGTATGAATGTGAACGAAGAGTGATGAATTATATTCTGCGTCTGCCCCTATAAAATGGCAACAAATAAATAAGTTCTAAATATAATTTAAAAAAATATTTATTGAATAAGTTCCACTGAAGCCGTTTAAATAAATTAATATTTTTTATTTCTAGCAAAAAACAATAAAAGTACAGGAGCCGACAAACATCTTGAAATTTTACGGCGTAGTGGGGGGAAGTTTGCGCATATACCATTCCACCAATGAGACCCAAATTTTGTCTTCTGCGCATTCCCCCACTACGCCAAAAAATTTCAAGAAGTTTGCCGGCAACTGTATATCCTTTCATTCCTTTTCAGAGCTATAGTCATACTTACTTACTTATTTACCATCACGCCTTTTTCTCGCGGGGATTAGCAGAGAGCCACACTCTTTTGTACTGACACACATCTCTCGTCTCATCCACATTCATATATTTTCACATACAAGCTCGATGATTGAGATTCCTCCAGTATCTGATTAATCTGGACATCCCTTGTCTTTCACGATCAGCCTCTCTTTTTCTGGTGCCTTCAACACTTGCGTCATATATCTTCCTTACCATTCTTTCCTCGTTCATTCGCTCAACACGCCCAAACCACTTGAGCGACCAGTCATAAGTTATAGTAAAAAAAAATAGTCAGTAAGTTGTTTTGTAAAATAATTTTGATGTGTTAAGCGCGCTTGGGTGCTTTACATTTTTTATGTAGCTCCCTTTCTCACGAAATATACTAGCCAAATATTATTATTATTATTAAATTAAAAACAAAAGAAAAATGGTGTCTTGGTTATTTTATCTATTTATATTATATTATTACTATTAAATTAAAAACAAAAGAAAAATGGTTTCTTGGTTATTTTATCTATTTATATTGTCTATGATCACTGTCAAAGTAGATAAATTGTTTGGAGGTTATATTTTTATTATCGGCACATGCGTCAAGTGTCAAATCCAACAGTTTAACATTTTATTTTAATTTATTTGAGAACGATTAGCTATTTAAAATGTCTAGAAGACCGGAGCACCTGGCGCCTCCAGAAGTGGTAAATAACTTTCTGCATATTAATTGCGATATCGTTCAAAAATGTTTGTTTCCATTCAAAAGAAATGTATTTATTTCTTCAGGGCAGACTTTTCAACAGTTCGGACTCAGTTTAATTGGATATTTACTTCTTTAAAGTATAAATCCAATTAAAAGTTAGCAAAAGTTGCTTCTTGAGTTTCAGATTTGATTTGTTTACAACTATTTCATTTTGTTGTAATTTTGTTGCTTCTTGAATTTCAGACATAATTATTTTAATTTGTTGTAGTTTTATTGATTCTTGACTTTTGATTGTTGATTTGATAACTATTATTTCATTTGATGTAATTTTGTTATACTTTATGTTAAATAATGTTTTATTTTTCTTTATATATCACTTTATTAATTGTTTTTGATAGAATTATACCTTACTCCTTTTTTTATTATTACTTATCGATCTAAACATGTTTATATACATTGTTTCTTTAATGGTACGTTGTACCGTATATTAATTAAATAAATAAACAGTTAACTGATGCCATCGGAATAAACATTCTTACATACGTTTTGATTATTTTATTTGTGGATAACCTTAACAGGCAGATAGTAGTAGTCTAGTGATAAAATGTTGAGTAACTGATCCAAAAATCATTGGTTTAATTCTCGGGGAGTGGAAATTTAATTTTCTATTTAATTAAAAGGTCAACACAATTCCTGAGTGATTGACACTGTTAAGATAGCTTAATTTAAATTTCTTCCCCGACATAGAGTGCTTTTTAAACGCAATTGTTGCAACATTTAACAATTTTAATATTAGTGATTAATTTTTTTTTTCAGTTTTATAATGAGGAGGAGGCCCGTAAATACACCCAAAAGTAAGTACCTAAATATTTTTCTATGTAAATTTAATTTAATAAACTTTTATACTGTTCTATATGTAAGAGGGTCTTCCTTTAAAAAAATGGAGAACCTTGCACTCGTAGATAATTCTTTGGTATGATTGTGTTGATTTATATTTACATACCGGTTAAAAATGTATTTTAATACAATGTCTAGGGAGACGATAAATGTAATTCATAACACTTCAATATATGTAGTTAAATTATTAATATTTGTTTTGGAAGTGGTTCAAACATAAAAAGAGATAAGTAAAAATACACGGTTCAGGACGAGTTTTTTCTTGACTTGACTAGATCTATGATACAAATTTGTTGGGCGCAAACAAGTGAGATAAATTAAGAATTGACATGAAGTTAGGTACAGAAATGTCGGAAATAAAACTTCTAGCGGTAGGATGAATTACGGCTAGAATTTTAAATCGGAAAAAAACAGATACGTCACGTTAAACAGAAACGTCAGAAATAAAACTTCTAGCTGTAGAACGAATCAACTTTTTCTTAAGATAAGGATTACTTAATTAATATTTGTTTCCCAGAATCTTTACTAATGCACAGCTTTTTTGCTTGTATGCGCTGTAGAAATCAGTGTTTCGCACAAATCCACTAATTTCTATATCTAAGGTGTTCAAATATTAAATTAAAGCCAATATTTCCGTCATAATGGTAGAAATATATTGAAATTTGATAAGCGTCTTCATATTTCTCATAGAAGCTTTACTCATAAATACATATGTAAAGCAATGGAATAGTGGTGTATGAGGCACATTAAATTATGCAAAACACTAGTCCAATGAAATCAGTAAGTTAACACATATTTCTTTTCCATGTAATCTAGCACTCGGATGATGGAGATCCAGTGTAGCATGTGCGAGCGTTGCATCGAGCTGCTCGTGCTTCCGGAGGACACACCGTGCTTCTTGCTGGATATCGGCTGCGGCTCGGGCCTATCCGGAAGTGTGTTAGAAGATTTTGGACATGTGTGGACAGGAATGGACATTTCAAGTGCCATGTTGGGTAGGTATTTTTTATACTGATATTTATATTTCAAGCGTTTACTGATCAAATGGTACCCAAGTCCCAGAAATTATAAGGCTACTTTCCAGTAGAAATTTTAAATGCATTACATGCCTCAAATCCTCTTGATTATATTCAAATATATTCTTAGAATATATTCTGTGCTATTCTGAAAATAGCAAAATTGGGTTGTCAGATCTTTATCCCAACACTTGATAAAAAATAAACGAGACGTGGGTATACATTGGTGATGTAGTCAGATGGAGAAAGAAGTGCAAGACGGTTAGAATAGAGTCCAATAATATTTCTCTTTTCTATGGTCCAACGTGGCGATGACAATTTTGCCATAATTTTACATCAGGACGCTGTGGGAGAAGAAATTCATAAGTGCATATGAAATAATCTTTTTTCTGTAATCTTTAAATACAGCGTTAGTGCTTATTTCATGTAATTGTAGTCGAAAAATGAGAATTGTGAGGTTACATTTGCGGAGGAGGGCAGCTGTCAGACAAAACCGGAGAAATCGGACATCGCAAATATAGGTTTTTACTTTGAGAGAGAATGTGAAAATATACTAATCTTCTTATTTAAGTAAGACCGATGTATACCAACGTCTCGTTTATTTTTTATTTTAATTTTCGTCTATTGAATGTTGGGATAAAGATTGGAATAATAATATAGCTATTTTCAAAATAGCACAGAATGTTGCTTAAAGTTTTTTATTCTCTTAATTAAAATAGTACTGCAATCATTAAAAGTGACACTTTTGCATATCAACATGACAAAATATCTTATTGTTTCCATATTTTTTATAACAAAACAATTACATTTGCATTAAATATACATATTTAATGCAAATGTATAATTTGAACACTGCAAGTTTACAACATTTTACATAAAATATGTCAGAAATATTTTTAAAATTTCCCAGTAATCTCAGTAACAGTGGAAATTTCACCGAAAGTGTAAATGAAATTTTTTATTCAAAATTGAAAGAAGAAAACTCCTCCACTAGCTATGAGACAGCCTGTATAAAACGAGAGTGATGTAAATATAAATATTATGAATTTCCATAATGCATTTTTTGTGTCAGATTTTACCAGAGACCCACTGAATAATCAAAGTCAATAGCTATATAATTTCCAAACTTCCAACTTAATGAAATAATTATATTTAAATAGTGTGCCATCGCCATCAACAAATCGGAAGAGTGCATTCAGATTACGTCATGACCATGACCTCTCATAATAATGATGTATTTTTATCAGATTATTTTTTTTGCGTATTACTTTTGTTTTTATATGAAAATATTGTATTTAAACTCTTTCTCAACAATTCAGTTGATATATTTTGTTAAAATTAATGTTACGTCTTAATAATAATTTCTCTGTTTATCGTTTAATTAATGGCATTACAGTTAATCAGTATACTAGACACATTTTTATATCATGAAATTTTATCCTCAGTGATTACAAAAATGGAATTAGAATATTTACAGCTATGCCATCCCATGGACAAAACTGATCTTAATCAAATATAACTTTAATATGTTATCAAGAGCGTTTAGAATATTTTCCTGTAGAAAAATTGGAAGTTAGAAGACTAATTGCTGGGTTAATATAACTATATAATACAATACATAATTGATTCAGAATTTTGTGTCGAAAACATAACTTTGAAAGTTCCTTGTCGCCGACTGGACATATAATACATTTTCTCTTTCAACTTACAATAACAATATGGCCGACTTTAATTCTATAATATCTAGAATGTTGAGGTCATACAATGAAATAGAAAATAACCATGTCGTCCTCATTGACATATTCCATGACAGTTTCCACAAATATAAGAGAACTACATATTACCAAACTTGCGAAATTAGCTGTTTAGTATCTTTATTCAATCTCACTCTATAAAATCACTTTTTTCTGTTCTTTCTTGTATGTATATGTTTTAGCCTTTACTTTTATCTGTATGTTTGCTGTGCTCACATTTAATTGATGAAAAGCATTCAATCTAATTGTACTATCCATATCACGTTATGTGTTTTTCATTGTTTGTGAACCATAAAAAAAAATGTCCCTGGATAGCTTAAGATTATTTATTTTTGATTCATGGGTCGTATTTACATAATTGCAGATGTGGCTCTCGAAAGAGAAATGGAAGGAGACCTGGTGTTGTCTGACATGGGTCAGGGAGTCCCGTTCCGGGCCGGCACCTTCGACGGCGCCGTCTCCGTGAGTGCCCTGCAGTGGCTGTGCAACGCCGACAAAACTTCCCACAACCCCGTTCAGAGGCTTTATAAATTTTTCAGCAATCTTTTCTCGGCCCTGGTGAGTTCTACTTTTATTTATTTTATTTTCCAATTATTCAGTTCCATATTTCATATAGCCTAAACATTAGAAACATATGGTAGTATATAACAATAATCACTTAAAGTTTTTTATAACAAAGTTTTTGCTCTCTAATTTAAATTCCTTTATTTTGTATTATCTTTGATAGGTTGTCGTTCGAGCCCTTTGAAGTACAGTAAAACCTCGTTAATTCGAATTTAAAGGTACAAAATTTTTTTTTAACGCGATACGATTTGGATATTCGCCAAAAAATCCTTAATCTTATGAAAAAAGTCATTAATTTTGGAAAAAAACATCTGTGTTTTTGCATATTTCAAGAAATCCTTTCAAAAACACAATATTTTGCTAATACAAAGACCCCGACATTTCTATTATTAAAGTATCCGATATTGACAAATTTGTTGCTTCCACTTATGAAAAAAATCATAATATTTTTTTCGATTTCGTGAAATTTCAAAAGAATTTTGAATTAATGTAAACTAAAATGTATTGATTTATGGCGCAAGGGGCTAAAAATTACTTTGAATTACGAATTACGGCGGTTTTCGAATTATGTGGGTTAATCTACTATGAAATTAACATTTTGGGACTTGTGATTTAAAAATTTCGAATTATGGCGAATTTCGAATTAACAGGTTTTTACTGTATATTAGTTTTCCTCTGTAAGTCTTATACTGTCCTATATTGTATAAATGAAAATCTTTATTTAATTTCATTCTGTTATCAAAGTATTTGGACATTAATCCATATCTAATTTTTCCTTTAATACTACCGTTATTTTTTGTAAAATTAACATGAATACTGTCCTAGGACAGTCGTGAAAATTTCACAGGATAGTTTCTGTGAAAAAAATGTTTCTTTATAAGGGAGTGTAGTTATACAAAATAACGACTTCATATATGTATCAGGGAAAAAAGAAAAATAATAATGAGGCCTTTTTAATTTTTAAATATTAAAATATCTTTATTTTTTTTAATCCTTCTATATTTATTTATTTATTATTAATTTCACAAAACTAACAAACTTGTATTCTTATCAACGCCCTGCCCTAGTGGGCTTTTACAAAGCCTTGGTTTTATCAAAAACAAAGTTTTTGATGAAGCCTTGTCAGTTAATTATTTTATTTACTGTTTTCGATAACAGAGTCGATCGGCAAGGGCAGTGTTCCAATTTTATCCTGAAAATGCGGAGCAGATGGAACTCGTCACATCACAAGCAATGAAGGCCGGATTTTACGGAGGTGTGCTGGTGGACTATCCCAACTCTACAAAAGCCAAGAAATACTTCTTGGTCCTGATGACGGGTTGCGCAATGCCGATGCCAAAAGCATTAGGTATTTACTTGTTTGTTTATTTATTACATATGTGCTAATTATATAATTTAATATATATAGATAGATAACGTTACAGATGACCATTATGTGGGAAAATACTTTAATAAAAAATGTAAAGGGTGTATATTATTTACTATTTACCTAGTAAGCTAATCTATACCTATAAAACTCAATGTCTGTTCTCTGTAAAAATCTACACCGTTTGTCCGATTCGTTTCAAATTTTGCATACTTATGCTTTAGGACCCGGCGGGTAACATAGGTGACATTTCCCCCTTCTCTTTTACCCCAACCCCTCCCTCTGATATATTTTCGATGCAAATCTATACTGTTCAAATCGAACCTTTGTTTCCCCCCACAAATTTATTTTCAACTTAATCCTTAACCCCTGCAATGCCGGGTACGAACAGCTAGTCCACAATATATGTATTACTCAATTACGAGTCAAAAATGTTCCAACATCAATAGTCTAATTGTGGGGTACCAAATGCCGTCCTCGAGGATTACTAATTAACTAGCTGTAACCTATCAAAAATGACGGAACATTGGTTCACATCTTTGCTAAGCCCTAGTATATATTTATGGTATCTTTTTGACGCACTATGGAGAGGCGGCGACAGCAACATGCATTAAGCAGCCGATTCAGGTTTTCTGGCCTGGGTTCAAGTCCCATCTCTGGCTTTTAAATTTCATTTTTTTAGCCTTGAATTCGAACGAAATTTTACAGACAACTAAATTATTATTTTTGATAATGTACTGTATGTAATGGAGAATACCAACAAAAATACTAACAAATTAGTGCTGAATATTTATATGTATTTGTGTTTTTTCATTTCAATTGGCGCCTTTGGTGGTGTATATATATGGCGCATATGGTGTCAATAGATATTTTTAACACTAAATATGAACAGTATCGTCATATGGTGAAGCAGATACTAGAAACTCGTCCCCCTCCCTAATCATGTATATTATATACATCACGAGCCCCTTTATGTCTATGTTAAAGCTAAATTTGGAACATTTGTTTAAATGATGTTTTATCTGTCATTGTCAAATTGACTTATCTATGATTATGTCCTATTTGTGTTATAACTCCCTTTAATTGAGGGAGAAATTTAACTAATTTTTTTTTGTATTTCATCTTATCAAGCAATTGTGTCTCCCTGTTGGATGACCGAATTAAATAAAATAAAAAATATTTACTGTTCGAAGAATATTTTTTCTTCTTCTGTATGAAGGCTTGAACTTTGTGGTGATATTATTATTAAAATAAAACACAAATCACTTTGTTTTCACCACTTTATTAGATTAAACAATCTACATGTTTCGAGAACAATGTTCTCTTCTTCAGGATTATTGTATTTTATTTAAAAAAATATTTTCAATGAGAGAGCATTCACTGACAATAATTACCTTTTTTTTTCGTGTATTTGAATCGTACACAGCTTCTGTTGATGACGGGGTGGGTTAAATAACACAAATTATTTTTATTTGTCAATCTTAGGTATGGATACACTAAAGGACAGACTACAACACAATGTTGCCTACACACCGAGAGAACACAGGGGGAAGAATGGAGATCGCAGACCTCTGAAGAAGACAAGAGAATGGATATTAGAGAAGAAAGAACGTAGAAGACGGCAGGGGAAGGAAACTAGAACTGACACCAAGTATACTGGGAGAAAGAGGAGTGGAAGATTCTGATTTTATTTTTATCTTTTTAATTATTATTGTTATATTAATAAAGAAATAAAGATCAGATATATTACAAGGACATTTTTTTTTTCAAGACTGAATTGTCTTTCAAATTTTGTGTAAATCTCATAATCATATATATATATGTATAAAATCTGTTTATTTTGACAGCTGGAATTCTGCTTTTCATTAACTATTTGGTAGGGTGAACATAATTATCTAGACGTAGTGATTTGTGTTGGTTCAAGCATTGAAAAGAACTGAAAATTAAAAATGGTGCCCTGCTAAAGCAATGCACTTGGTTCAGTGCTGGAAAAAATATTCCTTTGTCTTACTTGAAAAAATACAGAGCGGGTGTCCCAACGCCGTGATTAATCTTGGTGAAAGTGTCTTTCATAACAAAATGGTCGTGTGATTTGGATGTTCAGATGCAGTGCCCAGTTTTCATTTGCAAATAAACCAGCTTGTGACGCAATGTTGCTGTGTAATGCACATAAAAAGTATTCTGCTAACTTAATTGCAATTCTTGCAAATATTCATTACTCTTTTATAGAAAAAAGACTGAACAAGATCCTGTCTCACGTAATATAATATTTTACTTTATAAATAATATTATACTTTTCCTGTTCTCATGTAAATTATTAATAAATAAATATGTATTTGTTAATTATTGTTTTTATTATTACTAGGAGAAATCCATAGACATACTATAAATATAGAGTAATTACAAACCAAAATATCTGCCACACGAATTACTGCGAACATAGACGCAAATTGCTGGGGTTGGTCTAAGGGTGTCCAAAATGTATAATTGTCCGCGCGATATATACATAAAATATTAATACAATACACAACCCTGTTTATATTTGTATCTCTTTTACATGTAAGCTGCGCTATAAGAAAGAATGAGAAAATACTATAGAATAAATACCGCAATTCACTACAATTTCATATATGTATTCGTTAAAAATTATGTTTTATTGTCCTTTCTTATACGTGGTTATGAAAATAATTTCTACTCTTTCTGACTAATACATTTAGTACGTAATGGAAGACAGTAGAGACTAGATGTCTCAGATTTGTTTTTTAGCGACAGTAAGTACTTACCTAAGGTGGATGGATAGGCAGTGCTCAGTCGATTAATTTGAAAAAATGGAACAAGCAAAATTTTTTCATACCCAGTCAAGTCACAAAGCGGCAGACAAATATACGAGTCATTTTATTCAAAGTATGTGTATCTACTATACCTTACAAATGGCAAGAAGATTTTAATATTGATAGTTGAAGTAAATTTTTATTTCTACTTGTCGAGCCCATGGACCCCTGACCTTTCTAAGTGCTCCTATCTCCATTTTTATCCTTCTGGGGATGAAAATGGAAAAAAAGTGATTCCAATTATCACGTTAATTACTGGTTTTAAAATCCATACAAATTCATGCGACAAACAATCTGAACATCATGCCGATCTTATTTTTTTACAGATATTTTTGTATTGAGGTTTAAATAGACCCACTGTCTCGAGTCTTGCATCCCGTTATAATTTAAGTAAATGGATAGGACCATACAACCCGCCAGACGGATTGGGTCATTTAAAGACGGGCCAAACTGTGATTGTTTTAAAAAATTATTTCAACACAAAATCTCTTTAATGACGTCATGACTTCATATTATAGTATGCTTTATTTTTAAAAGTTAATCAATATTGGCTTCTCCAACAAATCAGTCTTGAAAAATGAAATCTTCACTTTTGTTAATTTTATTGACATCAACATTTATTGTTGCTAGATTGAGATGTGGGATTAAATAATTTGACTTCTGGGATACCTTAGAATTCACATTACATAAACAACTATAAATCTTGATACATTAGGAAAAAAAGAAAAATTAAACAACTATAAAATCTGAATATAATTTATAATTATTACAATATTATTATAGGTTAATTTTTAAGGTTTTTTTTTATGTTTTATACACTTAACATAATAAAATGCATTGTGTGCTTGTTCCACAACGATACAAGTATTTTTTCCGCAAATATCCTTTTTACTAATAGAACTGATATTTGAAAATGTGTTCTTACATGCAGAATCCATTAATCAAGAATTTATCTAAAATATAAGAAATCGGTTATTTTACATACACTACACAAGATAAAATGGCTTGCACCGGAAAATGTGACTAGTATTTTTTCAATTCTAAAGATTTTGTCACTTTTGCAAATGATATCTCCAAACTGTGTCCACCCCATGACCGATGACTTCCTCCGGCTTTAGAGTAGAGAGCGGAAATCGACATGCAATTATCGTGGTTCCATCTCGTGCTTCAACTTGTATTTTCTTTTCCAACTGCTCCATCATCTCCTCCACTCCGAAAATAACAATATTATGATAAGGTTTTAAGTTAAATTTCCACAAGTCGCGTCTATAGAAAGCGGTATATGGATTCACTCCTTCGTATAGTGAATTTATTCTAGAATACTGCACCAACCACGGATTTAGCTCAACTCCGTGGGCTGTGAAACCATTCTTGGCTGCTGCTATGACAATACGTCCATCGCCTGAACCAATGTCTAATAATTTTCCGGTACTGTTCTTCAAACTAGCCAGAACGTTTTCTATCTGGGCCGTTGTGGCTGGCACATAAGGTAAACAAACCTTTCTCAAAGCAGGAGTTATGAAAGGAAAACATATTATGCTAAGTCCTACACCGATTCCACCCGTAATCCCAATTAAAATCTTGCCTTTTGTAGATAGGACACGTTTAGAAGTAAGTGCTAACTCTTCTTGTGTATTTAAGATATCCATTTAATAAAAGATCGCTACTATCTATAAAATAACCTAATTCTTTGACAGTTTGTTGACGTACGATTGTCATTTTGAGAAAATATATTTCGATTGTCTAGCCCACAGACCACAGAATATAGACCAAAAAGTCTAGCCGTAGGGCAAGTAATAATGCATATTATTTCTATTTTCTCTTTATATTCGAAAATCTATGGAATTTTTAAAATCATAAAAATCTATGAATCTTGAGACTTCCATAAACAAATATTCTTGCCAGAAAATTCGCCGTCTGTTTCGGGCTTTCAGTCAATTTTACTTCGGTTGAGGCGTCAGTTTTTCTGAGTTTAATTGTCAAATTCAGAATAATTTAATTAATCTTCGGGACTATTCAATTTCCATTATTCCGTTTTGCCGATGTATATTCTAAAGAAAATATAGTAATAGAGATTCGAGCGACTGTGATTCATCTTTTCCGACTAACGTGACAGTTTAGCTCAAGATGGCAGCGACACGGAGATTGCAGAAGGTAAAATAATAAATATTACAATTCTTATAGTGTGTTGCATGATAATTTTATGTTATATAATCTATTCACGCTGTATTTGAGCCTTTTGCACAACTTTGGTTCACGATATCAGATTGCATTTTGAATTACAAGTTGCTTAAAATCCGTCTACGATTACATTTTTTACACAAGTTTGCTGAAAAACTGAAATTTATTGCATTAATTGTCTCTTTATCTTTCGGTGAGGATCAGGAAACATTTGCAGGGTTTCTTATCGGAATGTATAGACTTGTCGAAGACAAAGAAATCTTGTAATAATAGATTCGGGAATAATTTAGATCTGGATATTTTACATCGCACTCGGCGAACAAGAGAACTGCGTTAGATAAAAGCCCGGTTCAGCTGTAATGTGATATTTTATCGCCCGAAACAATGGTCATCTTGTTTTCTCGAATCATATTTCAAAGACAATAGATAATTGATATTTTCATAACAATTTTTAGATGGATTCATGTTTTTCAACTACAATATATTAAGTTAGGTATATTTTATTTTAATTGTTAATAATAATAGCGCCTTGAAATACACTTATCAGCTGTCAGCAGAAACCAGAATTTACAAATGATTCGTTTTGGTAATTTTTTAAAATAATTTTACCCTTAACAGTTCATTTACGATTAAATATATCAATGCAGTACCATGTGACAAAAGCGCTAAAAGAGTAAGCACTGAAGTTCTCGTAAATATAAAGTAGGACGTACATGAAGTCAAACCAAAGTTAATGTTTTAATTATTCTAAGAATTAATTTTTAAAAATAGAACACCTGAGAATGCCATGGATTTGTCGCATAGGGAAATTTCAAATTTCTTTTTTTTTTTTTTTTGGAATAATCTTTACTTTGGTCTACAAAATACGTCTACGAAAAAAATTTGTATATATTAAGAGTATAAAAATGATTTTGAAATTCAACTGTATTGTTTCTTATATTGTTGATTTGTATATGTGTTTTTAAGATTTGCGTATTTAATTCATATGTATGTACAATTAATATACACCTATAGATGCATCTACAGAAAAATGTCCATGTGATGTTTTGTGGGTCTGATATGTAAAAATAAGAAAAATGATAAATAAATAAAAAAATTAAATAAAAATTCAAAACACGTCATTTCACTGGCACGAGTATGTGCGTCACAATTGTATGGTACCCAGATGGTATACAAATACTTTGGCACTATACCGAACCCGCGAGCTGACACTTGTGGAATGTGTCTGTAGAATTACCAACTTTTGAAAAAAAAATGCTAAAGAAGAGTGGCTTTGTAACTATTGTACCATTTCGTGATCTCCTGTGGGCATTGTCAGAGAAGATTGCATCATCCACATTCATGCAACTTCTCATGCAAGCTCGTTAAGAGCCTGTCCAGATGGAGCGTTTTATGCGCGAGTGCACCCACGCGGGTGCACTCGCGCTGGTATTCATTGTGCTAACATCAGCTTGTATATTTTTTCACAGTTTGATCATTCTTTATCATAAATAGAATTGCCATGTATTCATTCCAACCGCAATCCACCTAACCTAACCTAACACGGCGAGCACGCGACTGGCATTTCGGACACGCACAGCTACCTGCTACTTTTCTGTTCAGCTATCTGAAGACCATTTGTCAAACCTGGAGCAACAACTGAAGCCATTTGGCCATATATTGGATTAGAGCCTGTCCAGATGGCGCATTCTCGAGATACTGGAGCTACATACATCCCGTCCAGATTCTGGCGCGCGTCTGCTCACTCACGAGGGTCTTTCGATTCGCTCGATTTACACGCGAGCGCCGCGCATATTGAGATACTTGGGCGGCATTGTTGCGTCCAGTACTACGCGCGAGTCCGTGCTAGAGATGCGCACAATCACTCTTTTGACAGATCAGGGAGTTATAACTCTTTTCACTAAAAAGATTTAAATCACTCTTATGCATCTGATTCAGCAGATCGAAAGATCGCCATTTCACATCTTTAAATCCATAATTTGATTTACATGATAAGATTACAGAATATAGTTAGAGCAGTTTCTACAGTTGTCGGCCACTTGGACGATACTCCAGATTTTCCTATCTACAGGCTTAGGACTGTCAACCTAGATACAAAAGACTAGAAAAAAAAATTTTTTTTTTTTGTTTTTATCCATTTAATTACACCTACATGTTTTGGAAAAATCCTTTCCTTTGTCAGGGTGTATTAATTTGTAAAACACCCTGACAAAGGAAAGGATTTTTCCGAAACATGTAGGTGTATTTAATAATTATAAGTGGATAGAAACAAAAAATAAAACGTAGGAAACACGATATCTGGATGCAATATAAAATGAAATGCACGAGTGGTCTCGCTCGTAAAATGCGGTATCAATATAAATTGAAATGTGCGAGTGCACTTGCGCATAAAACGCGTCATCTGGACAGGCTCTTAGGTCATGCCCTCTACCGACTAGCTTAAACGAATTCTTACAGTGGTCACTAGTCTTGCTAGATGACATTAATAAAAATGGACCATAAATAATCCCTCCTACGTTTGGCCGTGTTTTTGTCACATTTTTTCTGAAATTATTCTAGGATGAAATATTTTTGGAGAAGGCGCAAACTAAGATCAATAATTTTGTTTGCAAAGTATAATTGAGCCCTTGCCCGGAATAACGTTGTATCCAACACAAATGCCAATTTTGAGTTATTGATGAAGTTATGTTGGGTATGTTATTATGCATCGTTTAAGGTAGATAATATGTCAAGAAAAAAATATTTAGGCTTCTGGCTGCATTTTAAAGTTATTGGTTTGTGGAAGAACGTTGTACATTGTTTCTCAAAATGGCGTCGCCGCGCTTCAATATCGTGGAGCGTGGTTAAATTCACATGAATAAAGGGAGAAAACGAATATCTAATGTTTTAAACTGGAAAGATATCAAACCTGCAATTGACCCGCCGGAACATGTTTGTGGAATAACGTTGTATACGATTTGGCAGTTCTGATTGATATTGTAATTTCATATGTGACAATATTATTTTGTCGAACGTTAACCGATTTTACTCAATTTTTTTTTTTTTTAATTTTTTTATTTATTAATTTTTTTACATCTCAGACCCACAAAACATCACATTGATATTTGTCTGTAGGTGCATCAATACATATATATAAATAAATTGTATTTACCAGAAATACATTCATATTAATTAATTACAATAGATCTTATAAACTCAAATACAAATTGATTTTTCCATATTGATATTTGAAATGCTTTTTGATAATAATGCTGGCATTATAGATCTCTTTATATCGTAACTTAAAAAAATACCGATACAAAAAGTTTATTTAATTCCTCGTTCTTTTTCGTGGGGTCGAATTTGAGCCAAAAATGTTCAAATCCGGGATGTTTTCTCCATTTTAATATCAATATAAATATTCAATCAGAATTCAGGTTACCGAATTACAATAAAAAAAGTAATCATGAGAAATTGAATGTCCGACGCCATATTCAGCAAACAGACGGTGTTAGCGCCATAAATTAATTTGTGAACTAGGAAAAAGGTATTCCTTCTCTCCCAGTCCCTACCCATTCCCGAAACCAAGCAAGTACTAGAGCCGCTCCACTTTTGAAAATCGAAGCCGCCTCAAGAAGGAAAAACAGCTGCAATCGCAAAATAGAAAAAATATCGGAATAGAAAAGTGACCGCATAATTTTCCGCTGTGAACTACCGCAAATTGAATCAAAGATTTAATTCTTGACGCGAGTGTTTTGCATTGAAATTAACGTGAAACACCTCGCCGCTAGAAGTTTGGAGATATAGAAGAGGCAAGAGGAGAAATAAAAAATCGAAGGAAGAAAGGTGAGTGCTTGCCTTGTTCCCAATTACCCATCACAATATCTCCCAACCATATGGTCCTTCCACCGGATATACCCGCTTCCTAGCTTCCCTTGTATCTAGCATAATTACGATCGCATACCAAACGCATACGTTGACATTCCGCTTATATCTATCGTGATCGCTTCAAAAAACAACCGCATACGACGACTTTGTTCAATTCAAAACATTTCGTTAAAAACGTTTATTTATCTCATAACGCTTATAAAATCACTTGGCGTAGTTACTATTATATTGAAAAAATATATTCCCATTCGTTATATATTTAACTGTGTGAATAATAAATAAATATACTACCTACAAACTCGTTTGAAAACTATTCAAATTGTACACAAATTACAAGCTCGGAAACACGGAGAGCGCCGAACATTGCCGAAAGCACACCACGCTCGGTAATTTCTGCTCGGTTGACGGAAAAACCCGAACCCGAAGCACGTTTAAAATCAAACGTCGAAGTAATTGTTGTTTATTTCTATTAGAAACGCGTATTATTAATAAAAATTATCAAGATTTAAAATTTTTCAAAACTAAAGCAGGGTTGTCACAACTAATTGCAACTTTCACATTATAAAAATAATATTTTAATTTATTTAAATTTCGATTAATTCTACAGTTTTTAAAAATAATTACAATCAACACATTTCTTCAGTGAATTTTCAAAATGGCTACGCGAAACAAAGACAGTGAAATAAAAAACAAGATACGGATTTTACAAGCTAAAAAACAAAGTTTATTTTCAATGTTGCAATCCTTACATGACTTAAGTAAACAAGTAGATGAAGAAATAAAACGAGATCTATTTCTCATACGCATACAGTCATTGGAAAATACTAGAAGAGAATACACTGAAGTAACGGACCAGTTAAATATAACGATACTAAGCTGTGATTCTACATATGAACCCGATTTCAAAGATCTCTGCGCGTTCGACGAGTTATATTGTCAGATAAAAGCGATACAAGTAGGGCTTACAAAATTAGAAAATCAAAAACCGCTAATAAATAATTACGAAAAAATAAATAGCAAGCTTCCGGCATTAGAATTGAAAAGTTTCGATGGTAATCCAATCCAATGGGTTTTATTTTACGAAAATTTTAATTCGCTAATTCATAAGAATCCGCATCTGTCAAACGCGGAAAAGGTACAATACCTTGTCGGAAAACTTACTGGTAAGGCTTCATTGGTATGTGCAGGTGTTCCGCCTATTGCAGCTAATTATGAGATTCTCTGGAAATCGCTAAAAAATAAGTATCAAGATAAACGTACTCTCGCCACGTTGTACCTAGAACAAATTTTAAATTTCAGGGGTAGTCAAACTCCCTCGCAAAACGCATTAGACACGTTCTTAGAAAAATTCTATTCCGCATTTTCCGCATTGAAACAACTTCAATTAGATGATCTAGCCGACTTTACGTTTACACATATCGCGTTATCCAAATTGGATAAAGAAACTATAACACTTTTTGAACAAGCAAAACGCCATGAAAATATACCGACATTTGAGTCATTGATTACCTTTGTGAAGGAACAAAACCGAATATACACGCTTCGTAACGCAGGGTCTTTACAAACTAACACTTCAAATTATAATAAATCTTCTACTTCGCAAGTTAATAAAAATTATAATAAAAGGCAAAATTATTCTGCGCAATCATTCGTTGTCAATAACAGCTTTCCTAAGTGTCCTTTTTGTAAAAACGATAATCCTCATCCACTTCATAAATGCGATAAGTTTCTTCTTTTAAATTCTCATCATAGAAATGATTTCGTGAAAAATAATAATTTATGTTTTAATTGTTTGGGCTTTCATAGTGTGAAAAAATGTAAATCGCAAAATAGATGCGCCATCTGCCAGTGAATGCATCACACTAAACTTCACATAGAGTCTTCGATGGCAAATACACGCTTATCGTCTAATGATAATACGTCGCTTAACCGCGCGCAAACGTCATCACCCGCCCCACAATCACAAACGGTAAACTCAGCCGTCGCTTCCAATTTTCCACTCTCTATGCATAGCAATGTAACGTATAACCAGACGCGTCCAAGCTCTTCTAATTCGATTACTCTGTTACCTACTGCGGTAATATACGCTTTAAACGATTCCGGCAAAAGATTTAAAATCAGAGCATTGTTAGACAGTGGTTCTACAAGTCATTTTATTACAAAAAATTGTTGTGATCGCCTTAACCTGAATATTTTAAATTCTCCAGCAACAGTCAGAGGCATAGGGAACTCTGAAAAGCCAGTATTTGGCCTCGCTGATTTGACAATCTATTCGCGCTTTGATGCACGCTGCAGATTCAAAATAAACGCACGTGTAATCAGCACAATATCGGATAAAGTTCCAAACGCTTATGTGAACATTCACAAACTACAACATTTGCACGGCCTACCCTTAGCTGACGAAAATTTCCATACGCCCGCAGATATTGATCTTTTAATAGGCAATGAACTATTTCCTTTCTTGCTGGGAAACCAAAAGGTGATGTCATCCGACTCAAATGCAGTCGGGATACAAACCTCGTTTGGCTATGTCATCATGGGAAAAGCAGACTGTGTCGTGCAACCGATTGAACGCGCCCTACACGCAATTGTTGACGAACCTTCTTTAGAAAATTTAACGCAACGCTTTTGGGAATTGGAAAATGTACCGATTAGAAAACATTTAAGTCCTGATGACGCAGCTTGCGAACGAATATTCACCGAAACTTTCACACGCGATGCGACGGGACGTTATACTGTAGCATTACCATTTAAATTCGAACCAACGGAAATTGGTCGTACAGACACAATTGCTAAAATACGCTTTCTTCAATTGGAAAAACGGTTAGATTCTATTCCTGAAATACGCAAGGATTACAATGAAACCATTAAAGATTATATTGACAAGGGTTATATCAATGCGATTGATAACCTCGCACCCGGTCCATGCTATTATATGCCACATCATGCTGTTTATCGCCCGGAAAAATTAACTTCCCGCACGCGAATAGTCGTAAACGCTAGCTGTAAGTCAAGTTCGACTAAATCACTTAATGATCTGCTATATATTGGGTCAAATCTGCAAGTTAGCATTTTTGAGTTACTAACGAATCTTAGGCTCTTCCCGATTGCGCTCTCAGCAGACATCGAGAAGATGTATTTCCAAGTTAAATTGAAACCAGAACATCACCGATTTCAGCGTATATTATTCAGATTCCATCCTAGCGACCCGATCCAAACTTACGAGTTTAATCGCATTTGCTTTGGGATTTCGAGTTCGCCATATCTGGCAATGCGCGTCATAAGGCAACTAGCAGCAGATGAACGCTCTCGCTGGCCCGCAGCTGCATGGGCAGCCAAAAAACACTTTTACATGGATGACTACATTTCTTCTGTCGATACGGTTGACAACGCTTACCAACTTCATAGCGATCTAGTCCAGTTATTCAAATCTGGTGGTTTCCACCTAGGTAAATGGGTCTCAAATAGTACCGAATTAATAGAAAAAATTCCTGCTGATCTCAAATTGCCGAAGCTCGTTCAATTTGATGAAGAGGCTTATACACAAATCGTAGGTCTCCGATGGAATCCTACCGATGACGCATTCCTATTCAAGATTAACGCCGATGTGTGTCAATCGGATAAATGCACCAAGCGCATAATTCTCTCCACAACTGCTAGACTCTTCGACCCTCTTTCTTTGTTAGGTCCAGATACCACGTTATTAAAATTATTAGTTCAAGAGTTTTGGAAGCAAAATCTTGAGTGGGACGAATATGCTCCAGCTTACATTGAAAGTCAGTGGCAACAGTTCAAGTCAGAACTTCATTTACTCGAAAAGTTAAAAATACCCCGTCACGTAGGTATTTCGCAGTCTTACTCAAACGTAGCACTCGTCGGTTTTGCCGATGCGAGTGAGAAGTGTTATGGCGCAGTGCTATACATTCGAGTAAACAACAAGGAAGATGAAGCACAAGTCAGACTCTTATGCGCAAAGTCTAGAGTGGCTTCACCAAAATGTGTATCTCTTGCAAGGTTAGAACTCTGTGCGGCGCTTCTGCTTTCAAACCTAATAGCATGCGTACGAGATATCATTTGCGAACGCGTTCAGTTAAATAAAATCTTGGCATTTACAGACTCCACAGTTACTCTCTCGTGGATACGCGCCGCTCCTTATAAGTTTAAAACATTCGTTGCAAATCGAATCGCTGCCATAAATGAGAACCTATCGGCTGAACATTGGTTCCACGTGCCAGGTGTTCAAAATCCTGCGGATATAATATCCCGACCTGTTATGCCAAGTCAACTAATTGATAACAATTTTTATTACCACGGTCCCTCATGGCTTACCCGGCCGATGCAAGAGTGGCCTATACAATTCTCTGTTGCTGCTACAAGCTCAAACGAGGAGCTCCCCGAGTCAAAGACCGTGTCACTTCTTGTACCGTCTAATAGTGACGTGCAAGATAACGCTATATACAAATTGGCACAACGAATGTCAAGTTATCTAAAATTCTTACGCGCTTCGGTATATGTCCTACGCTTTTCAAACATCTTGAAAACACGCGGTTTTATTTCTGCAAACGATTTAGAACTAACAGAGAATTTCATAATTAAATGCATACAACGCCATCATTTCCTGAATATAGACTTTATAGCTTTACGCAAGTTGAACGCATACTTAGATGATGTTAAAATCATTCGTGTTGGTGGTCGACTTAACCAATCACAACTTAGTTCTACACAAAAGCATCCAATCGTTTTGCCTGCAAAAGACCACATTGTTCACTTAATTGCTGATTATTATCATACTAAAAATCTACACGCTGGAGCAAGTCTATTATTAGCCTTGCTGAGACAAAACTTCTGGATCCTTTCCGCACGCAACATGATTCGAAAACGCGTTAAAAATCTTGTTATTTTTTAACCTATCTTTAGTTCGCTAAATGCCATATTTTTTATTTATTTTCTTTCTTACGCTACGCTAAAACGCTACGCTGAAACACTAAGTTAAAACGTTACGCTGAAACGCTACGCTAAAACGCTACGCTGAAACGCTACGATAAAACGCTACGCTAAAACGCTACGCTAAAACGCTACGCTAAAACGCTACGCTAAAACGCTACGCTAAAACGCTACGCTAAAACGCTACGCTATTACGCTATGTTAAGTTCATTATTATTCTTATTTATTTTTTTTATTTTTTTTCTTCTTTCTATCACTTGTTAATGAAGGCAAGCCTTCATCCCGGGCGGCATGTTAGCGCCATAAATTAATTTGTGAACTAGGAAAAAGGTATTCCTTCTCTCCCAGTCCCTACCCATTCCCGAAACCAAGCAAGTACTAGAGCCGCTCCACTTTTGAAAATTGAAGCCGCCACAAGACGGAAAAACAGCTGCAATCGCAATAGAAAAAATATCGGAATAGAAAAGTGACCGCATAATTTTCCGCTGTGAACTACCGCAAATTGAATCAAAGATTTAATTCTTGACGCGAGTGTTTTGCATTGAAATTAACGTGAAACACCTCGCCGCTAGAAGTTTGGAGATATAGAAGAGGCGAGAGGAGAAATAAAAAATCGAAGGAAGAAAGGTGAGTGCTTGCCTTGTTCCCAATTACCCATCACAATATCTCCCATCCAGACGGAGATAGGTAAAATAGTATGTACGAGAGACTTATCGTTCCGTAAAAGCTCTTTACCTACTGATGATCCCATCACAATTAGAGTTGGAACCTTCTACAAAGAATTAGAATCATGGACCTCCTATAGCCTTCTACCAACTCTTTGTGGAAGAAGGGGAAGATTAGCTACCGTATGGAAAAAAATCATGCAGTTAGGGAGCCTGGAACTAACTTTAATGAATTCCAATCCACTGCTAATAAGGCTGCTAAGATCCAAGGACCTCGATAACATTTGTGAATTCATGTTAGATGAGCATGTTGCTTTTAAAAATCATTATTAAGTAAAGCAGAATAAATAAAAAACGTTTTGCGGAATAACGTTGTTTGTGAAAAATTCTTATACAACATTTTTCCACTGATTCAGCATGTTTTTTTACAATGGATTCAAATTTAATTGCCTTTTTTCTCTATTTTATATTGAGATTAGCTAAGAATTATATGTTTGTTATACTTAAAATATAGAATGTAATAAATTGTAACTGGTTTCATTTTTTCAATTTTTCTCGGAATGAGAGTATTGTTGGATACAATGTTATTCCGGGCAAGGGCTCAATTATCACAGGTAATGTTAGAATTGGCAACATTTTTTAACAAATTTATCCCGATTGCGCAAAGAATGGAACACGGCCATGTACTGCTTCTGAGCCGAGCACATTAAGAGATTTATTGTTGCACAAATTCAACCTAGATCTTAGCTCACTCGCAACTGAAATGAAAGCCGTGACCTACATTGGAGGTTCAATGAAAATATTTTCAGCGACCTTGGTTTCTATTAATTATCATGTCATTTTAATTCATTTTATTTGGTAATTGGGTCTTTTTTTATTATAGTCGCTATCGTGGACCCTGCAACCATCGCAGATGACCTGTAAAAATCTTGTTTATTTCAGCCCATAATTATCTCACACTATAAGCACAATTGTATCAAATACGATAGGATTAATTTTATTTAATCCGCTACGATGTTGTTTGAAAAAATACATAATTAAATTACAGGATAGAAATATGAAAATATAAAAAAGAATGCATCATGATACAGGGTGTAAGGGTGGTAGTCCACGATACTTTACCAATAGATTCCTGCCTAGATCGTGAGTCCAAATGTTCTAAAATCAATGTTTTTATATCAGTAACTATGAAGATAAGCGACTTCAAAATTTGCATTTGCTTTTCTCAATATTTCTGAGTTATCTCTAAATGATTGAAATATCATGAAATGTTCCTTATATCAAATATTAAAAATTAATTTGTTTTAGTTATAAGTAAAATAGAATTATTAAAACCTTGAAAAAAATTTAACCAGAATTTTCAACTTATAATTTAGGCAGGAGTATACCCGTATAGCCCTTGACCTCTGAATTGGCAAAAACTGATTTATATAATTTAAAGTATACTTTAAGATAATATTTATTTTTGTAACTACTTAAATTCTTATCTTAATTTTGTATGTATATTTTCTTTTAGATTTAGGTATTCCTATGATTTACTTTATTATTATTGATCTAATTTCATTCTTATGCTTATACTTTCTTTAATTGTCATTTGTTATTATTAAATATATATCATATGAGAATAACTGCCACAGAACAGGTTTTTACCTAGTGTAACAGTTATTAGTAACTTGTATTAACAAATGTAAATAAAAAATAAAATAAACAAATAAATAAATAAAATATTCTGGTCCAGTCTTCGTACTCCTCATATATTTACAAAATGAATACATAAATAAATCGTAAACTACGTCAGAGCAATGATGTTTAATCATCAGAGTTTGACTTTCTTATTTCATTACGTGAGCTGAACTGGCGTTTACGTTGTCCAAATATCGTTGCTTCTTTCCATATTTGGGTCTGCATCAAATAAAATTTCCGTTGCACGCTCAATGTGATTCAAAGCTCGCTGAGTTCTTTTGCTATTGACTTCTCAACTATCCCTTCTTGTCCGGGTACGGTGATGACTTGGAAGCAACTGCCATTGTGTATGCGGCTGAGTGTTGAGTAGAGAGGGATTGTCCCCGCCACGTCTACCACGCAGCTAACAGTATCAACTGATTCATCTGTAGAGGGAATTGGTATAGCTTTGCTTAAGATTGCCGATTAATTGATTAATGGGTTTTTATAATTTTATTTGATTTGTATTCAAACAATTTAATCTATGGTGTTCAATAAGAGATACTTTAAAGACAGTCCAATATATTACAAATGATAAGTCAGAAATATTGAGAGTGAAAAAGTGTGCACTTTGAAGTCGCCAACTCCACAAGTATTGATATATTACGGCGGCCCTCGTAGCCCAGTGAATATGACACTGGCTTCTCACACCGAGGGTTTAGGGTTCGATTCCCGGTGAGATCACTATTGATCTACGTGAAGCCTGGGTGTTTTGTGATGTGTTTCGCTTCTGTAATTGGACATCTTGGCCTGTTGAATATGGCAACATTTTTGATTTGTAATTTGGGTTGGAATCTATCTGTAAATTTTTGTGAAGTAGCACTATGTTGGGATAGGATTAATTTCTAATGCTTAATTACAATTTGGTTTTGTTTCCAGGAACTCGGCGACATCAGACAGTCCGGCCTTAAATCCTTTAGAGATATCCAAGTGGATGAAACTAACATCCTCACGTGGCAAGGACTTATCGTACCTGTGAGTATGTTTACCGACATCAGTCGTGATCTTCTTATTATGATATGTTATTATGATCTTGGAGAATCTATTATTTACACTATATTGTTATAATAATAATCATGCTTGGCTTTGCCTGTGATTATAATTCCTGATATAATACTAATTTCATATTCCCTTAATATTTCGCTGAAAGCTGCTGAGAAAAAAACATGCACTTGTAAGAAACAAAAAAGCCAAATCAAATCAGCAAGTCTCAACATATTTTAATAAATTTTCACCTTGCGTTCTTTAAAATTACTATCTTTTTACTCCCTTTATTTTAACTCGTCTGATTGATTGATTGATTGGTTGACGAAAAAACTTTGGATCTATTTTTAACCCTTTTCCCGTGATCCAATCGAGCTGAAACTTTGCAAGCAGACTCGTGGCGACGATCAAAGAGATCTATCAAATTTTCGTTAAAAAAAAAAATTAATTATGGTATAATTTTGGATTTTTCAAATTTTTAATGGTTTTTTCATATAACTCAGTAAGTTGTATGGAGATTCCGACGCATCTGGTAGACACGGAACCTGATTGTAGTATAATTTTGAATTTTTGGAAATGTTTTATTACTCCCTTTCGTAGCGTCGCCAGACCGAAGCCCAACGCGTAGGTTAAGCGCCAAACCAGTTTCCACCAGTAAATGAGAAGGGAGTATAATAAAAACTTGATTTTTATGGGTTAGTTTTTAAAATACTTTAGATACTTTGATCTAGAAATTCCTGACGGAATAAGCTGCGCAAATATCGAGACTCCAAGCGCACCGTTTGAGAGTTTTTGCTACTTTAGATTAATGGATTTCCGCTTTATAATTAAGATTAGTATTCATTTGGGCTTCATTGAAACTGCAAACCACCTAAATAATATAGACATGAACTAACATAAATTTCTTGGTTCTGGTTCAAGAGCTCGTTCCAATACATTTGACTTGAAATAAATTACTAAGAGCTTGTAAATACTCTTAAAAAGTATATTGTCTTGTAAATAAGTTGCGATATATGACAAAAAGACGTTTTTACTTGAGAAGACTTGGTTTGAAACAAAATTTTAAAAACACAATACAATGTATAAAATATGTTTTGTTTACTAGGGGATTTAATTATGAAGGAATAAATACTTTAACTGGAGTATGAATGTGTCTTAAATTTACTTGAGGGGGACATACTTCCGCTGTGACCCAATTCCCCGAAGAAGGGGCTTAGTTCATCTCTGTACAATTGAATGAAATGGATTTCAAACCTCATTGTCACAACTTTACAGTACAATTTATAATAAAATTAATTAAAATCGCATTCACTGCTGTGGATTATATATTTGTATCTGAATCACAAAAATAATATGCATTTAATTTCCAATTTTTATGTTTTAGTTTCATTGTTTAATATTTATGATTTTCTTAGTACTTTTACTGCAAAAAAATGTTAATCAAGATTTATTGTAGATGTCTCACAGAGACAAAGCTATTTATACGGGAAAGTGGGTATGGAAGTCTTCTGGTGTTTATTGGGCTCATGAACTATTGTATGATTTGCTTAAGTGATCACTTTAGACAATGTAACATTCACCAATTCCACCCAAGATTGCCCACATATCTATCAATTTTTTTGGAAATTGCATAGATGGTTTCCACCCACCTTGTTTTGAATTTTTATAACCGCTATGTTGACGCCATCTGTGTTGAAAATTTGTCATTTGTGTTTTTCACGACTTGATATTCCAGGATAATCCCCCGTACAACAAGGGAGCTTTCCGCATCGAGATAAACTTCCCGGCCGAGTACCCGTTTAAGCCACCTAAGATTAGCTTCAAAACCAAGATCTACCATCCCAATATCGATGAGAAGGGTCAAGTGTGCCTGCCGATCATCAGCGCCGAGAACTGGAAGCCGGCCACAAAGACTGATCAAGGTATGTTCTGATTTTCATCCACGTACTGATATTTTAATTCATTTCTCCATCTGTAGGTTCATTGTCGCCTTTAGCGTCTTATTCCATTCACACTTTAAAATTTGTCTTTTGCAGTAATCCAAGCGCTGGTGGCGCTGGTCAACGATCCCGAGCCAGAGCACCCGCTGCGGGCCGAGCTGGCCGAGGAGTATCTGAAGGACCGCAAGAAGTTCTCCAAGAACGCCGAAGAGTTCACAAAGAAGAACAGCGAGAAGAGGCCCACAGACTAGTGGCTCCGTCCGCCGCCCGTCTATAATAATAAATACTATAATATTACTCGTCTGTGCGAGTGCGTCATCCGTATAATAGATATCCAAAGCTAATGAGCTCCCGCTGCACCGAGCTTAATGAGTCTATTTCATCCTTATTTGTCACTTAATTTGACAAACAATTTTTATTGCAAAACTGCATTTCGCCGTGTTTTGGCATCGTGTTGATCCGCGAACCCGTCTACGGCCAAATTTTATTGTGATTAGAACAGTAACTGTAGCATTTTTGCTGAAAGCTTTTTCGAGATGTACTTCAGCCGAACCTTTTAGATTATAATTTTTCTTTCCCGGGCCTAACTCTCTACTTTAAGGAGTTCTTAATTTTAATTTTTGCCAAAATATGAATGTTGAAAAAATTTAGCAACAAAGTGCCCAATGTGAAGTGTTTACGGATCTTAGCAACACACACAGAAATAGTAACGAGATAAACTACAATCGGTGTTTGATTGAAACAATAATTGGTAACTGTAACCTTTAAAAAACTGTCACCAATCAGTCAACATCAATCACAGTTTATCTTATCACTGTTTCAGAATTCACAGAAATTGTTACCGCCCATTGCTATTGTCGAGTGATATTTGGTCACCCTATTTTTTATTACGTGTGAGGTAATAATATGACCAAGTCATATTTTAAAAATTAAATTTATATAAGAAAATTACTTTCAATCATCATCGGGCGAACATGATATTCTGTAATAAATATTGCGTCGAATTAAGTATCAAGTATAATATTATATTTCTAAATTATTATATTTTTTTTTAAATTGATTTGGGTTTTGTTTGGGAGGAAATGTGAAACGACACGTGTATATTTTTTTAAATTCATATTTTTTTTATTACGCTTTCAACGTCGATTCTCGACGTGCAAAGACTGCTAGCCAAATTTTTACGTCATTGAACTTATCAGGGAACTTTATTTTATTTTTGTCGGTGCACACATTGTTTTCTTTTTATAACCTTCAAAAATTGTACCAAGTATTATATATGAGCCAGTGTCGACTGGGAAGTGTACTGAGTTTTAATTTTTTACCTCATTTCATGTTCCATTTAATATTTTATTAAATACTTTAAGTTTTTAAGCTTCTTAACACTTATATAAATATAATAGTCGATTAATTTAATATTTACGTAAAATTAAGACCAGCGCTGTTGCAAGTTTTTTTTTTTAATAAATTTATGATTTTTCTATATCAAATGCCTAATAATCATGCCTATTCATAAATACCGCCAACCATTTGCAGCATTTTTATTGTTTCGGAGGCAAGTCTGTAGAACTCCTCAAGCACACATATATGGAAATAAAAACACTTGTTTTTAAGTTCTCCATTTTTAATTTTTTGAACTTCATTTTGCCTTATGAGAGCATTATCAATCTCCAAGATATAATGATAATGCCACGAAATGCGTCTCAAAAAATTAAAAATGTAGAACTTAAATAAAGTATTTTTATTTCCTTATGTTTAAGGTATTAATTAACTTTATGTGTCATTTTCAGCATCTCAAAATAATGTTAGAATCAATCTTGCCAACAGAAATATCGTTTTACTGATGATTCTTTGATATAGATTATCCTAACTACCAAATGGGTCATTTTTAGTTCTAATATTTTATGTATCTATGAATCACGTAATTATTGATTACCGCTACTTCAAAATGCATCAACTGCATACAAATGCTAAAAAAAGAAATGAAAATGACAGATTTGTTAGTTACATACACGGGAGATGTCGAAATATTCAAATAAAAAGATTACATGGTCATAAAGGTCTTTGTACTATTTTTTAGTGATTGGATAGCAATCGCATCGTTGACAGTGTTGTCATTTTCAGAATAGGCTAGATTATCGTGGGTTGATAATTAAAAAATATATTTGTACTTCTTACCTACTAATTATTTATTTATTGTAAACCAGAACTTTATATATAAATTTCCGGCATATAATGTTTTAATATTTCTTTTTAGTGAGATCATTCTACACAGACAGACGTCTAATAAAAATTATTGAAAAATGTGTACAAAAATTACTACGTATTTACTATTTTTAAACCATACATATTAATTTGTATTTCAAATTTCACCAGTTGATGTCGAGGGTAATGAGCATCAAAAGCGATGGAAGAGTCTATACATTTTTCAATGCTGAACACTTTTTGTGGTAATCTAAATGTTATCGCATAGCATAATAATAATAGCATAATAAACTTTACAATTGCATTTGTGAAATATCTTAAAACTGCAAACAGCTGTAGTATTAATCTCACATTTATTCAATTTGTCAAAGGGACCAAAAAATGATTAAATAAAAAATATAAAATTCTATACTGGGTGGATTCGTAAATAAGTGCCGCTTTACTTATTACAATTAAAAGGAAAATTGAGTTGGGGACTACATTTTCAAACCGGGAAACCATTTAAGATGAAAAAAATTTGGTATATCTGTGATTTTGTGCTGAAATTATCAATTACATTTATTATTTATTTCCATCTGAATATGGCTACTATTTTACTAGAAAATATATATTGTTTATGGGTTAATTAAGAATTGAAGCTCTTTTACCGTGTGACATAAAAATGTCAACAATATTTAATATGGTTAAATGTTTACAATTGAATTTTTTTGCAATAGAATTTAATTCAGCCCGTGTACAATTTATTATTCCTTATTTTTTGTTTTCATCCTGGTGATTGGTGAAATTTGGAGTTGAATTAATATGGAAACATGCTGAATATTTTTATATTTAAACTTTCGATTTATTCACATACCTTTTACTTGACTTTCAAAATTACAGTAATATTTTTATTTACCGAATATATTTTTCAAGAGATAATTAAATCAAAGTTTTTACCTATTATTTTAAAGCGTATGCATTTTGCAAAGCGTAATATATTTTGGTTACTCCTTTTCTTTACACACGAGAGTTAATCCAATGTATATAAGATATACCCTCATCTCCGATAGTTCCCGGCGGAAGCGAGCGAGTGCCCCGTTTCGATATAAGTTTGTGTAGTCACTTGGCTCCAAATAGTAATCATCTGTGATCTCTCGGACTATCTCAATTCAGAATGCTTTGTTAAATGTTTAATGTTTATATAATACACTGGGATTAAATGTGTTAACCAAGTTACTCTAATAAAACTGTTTTTAAATGGAAAACTTTTTTTATTCTTAAACTAGCTGTTTGTCCCCGGCTTTGCATGGTAAGTTAACAATAAGTTTGTGAGGGGAAACAAGGTTCCATTGTTTTGCAAAGCCTCTAAAAAAAAAACAGTGTTTCCAGTTAATCTAAGCAATTCTTGATTCTTAATTATGTCCAGAGGGGGAAATGTGGCCTATGTTTACTGCCAGGTCCTAAAGAATATATATTAAAAATTTGTAGAACAGTACAGATTTGCATTGAAAATATATCAGGGGAGGGAAAAGGGAGAGAGTGGGAATGTCGCCTATGTTGCCCGACGGGGTCATTAAGAATAAATATAAAAATCAGATTGGTCGAACAATATTTGCATTTGCAAGGAAAATAAATCAGGGGAGGGGGAGGGGAGACAAGTCACCTAAGTCTCCCACCGGGTTCCCAAGAATAAGTACGCAAAATCTAGGTCAAGAGGTAGATTTGTATATAACATTTAAGGGGCGGGACGCCATCTATGTTACCCGCTGGGTCTTAGAGAGTTATAAATTTGGATCAGAAACGGTACACATTTCCGTGGAAAATATATCAGTAATGGGGGGGAGGAAATTTCACCCATATTACCCACCGTAGCCTAAATGATAAGTATGCTAAATTTGGATCAGAACGGTACAGATTTCCATGAAAAATATATGAGAGGGTGGGGGGTTAAAGGGGGAGGGGTTAATGTCGTTTTTATTATTCGCAGGGTCCTAAAGAATAAGTATACAAAATTTGGATCAGATTGGTCGAACGGTACAGATTTGCATGGAAAATGAACCAAGGTGGTGAGGGAGGGGGAAATGTCGGAAATATAGAGTAGCCGGCAAACATCGTGAACAATTTTAGGCGTAGTGGGGGAACGTTTGCGCACGTACACTCCATACTACCTCAACCCTGAGACCCAAAATTTGTCTCCTGCGTAGCTGAAGCCAACCGGTCAATCGGTACAGATTTGCATGAATTATACACGGGGATGGGGAGAAATGTTATCCGTCGGGCTCTCAAGAATAAGTGTACAAAATTTGAGTCAGATCGGTCAAACGGTACAGATTTGCATGGAATATATATCAGGGGAGGGGGGAAATGTCACTTATGTTGTCCATCGGGTCTTGAAGTATGTAAAATTTTATTCAGTTTGGTAAAATGGTATATATTTTCATGGAGAAGGGGGAAATTTCGCCTATGATACCCGCCAGGTCTTAAAGAATAAGTTTGCATTTTTTTTTACATATTTTAATTTGTGTATTGAACATTTTTAATCATTTTAAGTAATTAAAGACAAAAGAGCTTTTTTCCCTCTGCTTGATTCCACAAGACATATGTATGGTAATTTTATTACGGTACCTAATTATATTATTTTGAAGTCATTACATTTTAACCGGTCGAATGCCGGCCGTACCTAACGCGGAATGTACCTACCCTGTCTGCCGCGCAATTTCGCGCACGATTGCTGTTTTTTAGACACTTTTTTGTGATGGTTATATTCATGTAAAAATCAACAATAATCGCTAAGATGTTGCAGTTTCTGGTTTATTAATATACAGACTTCAATAATTACTCATATTTCAATAATTACTTATTCATTAATTATGAAAAAGTAATGAAATTTATTGTTAGAAATGTACGCACATGTTTATTGGATAAAACCATGGAAGCAATGACACAAAGATATAGTATTTCAATATTTTCTTTCTAAATATATCAAAGAATATAAAAATACTTAATTTTAACACTTTTTATTTAAAAAAAACACTTATTTTAACACATAAATTAAACAATTAAAGGTGGTTCGAAGACGACATTTAAAATGATTTTTTGTCCGGTTTGCGCGGCAAATGAGGTTATTTGACAAATAGAACTCGTTCATTCGTTCAAAAACTTGAGATACAACCAATAATAGCTTTAAAAACCCATAAACGCAGGAAAAATATGTCGAATTCACATACGGGTCTAGGGAGCGTAGATCTGTGCTCCGGCATATAGAGGGTGCAAAAATTGTTGCGCAGTTCTACGCTCCGGCACACGACCGGTTAAATACATATATTGTGTTTTCTCTGGTCCGCATTTCGCTCAATCTACTAAAATTACGACTACCACATAGATATCAATTATATATCGCTCTATATAGGTACCGCTCTTTTTGATATCTGATCATTTTTTGCGCGAGTAATTTAATCTTTTTCTCTGTTGTTAGAATTCACTTGCTTATGGTATGATTTCAATTCAAATTTTTGCGGTTAAAATTGTCGTTGAATGTGTTGAAACATCTGTCAAATGTTTTGACATTTTGTATTTAACTTACTTATATTCTTCTAAATCATTGAATTTAATGTAAAAACATGTCTACAAAGAGCGAAGAGCACCTTGACGATGGTTTAGAAAATCTTACAAATGAGTTGAAAGACACTTTACGTATAAAGTACAGCGATCCGAATGGACCAACTTATCAAAGTATTTACCGAATTATTTGATTTTTTAAAAGTTTTTTAATAA
>JADDOH010008529.1:0-52787 GCA_016648135.1 Agrypnia vestita | reverse complement strand
CTGTGTAGCCGCTCAGGTGACGCCACTGGATTTGGAAAATCTCCAAATTGAAGGCGTATCGTCAGCTACGTTTTGTACTTTTTCAAAATTACTTGTTTATCTTTTTTGCCCGACGAATGTGCCTGTATATTGAATGACATGACAGCTAAGGGGATATTTAAATATCTAGTGATTCCAAGAACGAATAATAATTATTATTTTTTTCAGTTGATTCAGCAACATTGTAGATCGACATTTTTTCTAAATATTGATTATATTATTTGTATATATCTACTTCTTTTATATGAGTAATTCCATCAGCATGTTTCAGAAAAACCTTTCCGTCGTCAGGATGTTGTATAACTGTCAAAATATCTGAATGAAATGTCTTTTGTTTCTTGTTTTTCTAAATTATTATTAAATATTATTACCGCAGTTCTTATATTATTATGCATTTATATTGGAAAAACCAGTCGAAATATCAATGTAAGAGTTAAATAACATTTAAGATGTATGAATAATCATGGTTTTTCTGAATTTTCAAATCATTTATTAGAAAATCATCACGGCTTTGATAAAAATTTAGGACTTTCTATTTTACGCATAAATAATTTTGGCCTGAAATTGAATAATTTAGAATCATTAGAAATTAATAAAGCATGTAATAGTAAACAAAATATTATTAATAATCAATTAAATTTAACTACTAGCCCAATTCTAAAAAATTTTCCAATAATTACGAGTAATGAAGAACTTCAGTAACAAGGTTTTTCTGAAACATGTTGGTGGAATTACTCATATAAAAGAAATAGATATATACAAATAATATAATCAAGATTTTTTAATAATAATTGATCTCCATGCTCGGGTGTTATAAATAAAAATCAATCTTCACAGCATTGCACAGTTTGAATTAAGAGATATTGCGATTTATCTAGTGAATGCTAATTTAAAAATTATTTTCTATATTTATATTTTTTTTGCAAAAATTAACTAGATTTGAAGTCATTTATGTAATATTTATTCAGAAATAATTATTTTTCGGAAAAGTATTTTTGTGTATTTTATTTACTTTCAAAAAAATGTGCATTTTTTTATGCAATTGAATATTGAGAATATACAAATTAAGTACATTATTTTAGATTTTTTTTGTCATTTTGGTTTTTTCGTTGTACCTTTCCAAAAAAGAAGCAAGCTGTTCTTCTTAGAGAAAAAAATTAGGTAAAGGTTCCAAAAGGAAAGAAGCGTAATCGAGATGAGATCTGATAAGTGCGTTATACATCAATCTCAGAACTGTAGAATGAGAACCCCACCAAATTCCCGCTGTTGCTTTAATAATATTGAAATTTTTATTAAATTTTGATAAGACTTCAGAAATATGGTTAAACCATAACAGAGATATGTTTATTTTTTTGTATTTCATTGTAACTTCTTATCTTTATCGTAATGTATCTGGATGAACATCTATTTGAATGAATGGGAGAGACAGATAGTATTAGAGAGTGAATGGGTGGGTGTAAATAGGGATGCGCCATATTGATGCGCCATTATACAATTAAGCCACTACGTCAGTAATAACTTCGCATGAACTCGACTTTATATGGATCTCCGATTTCCTACACGGTTCTTCTCCTAAGTTAAAGGAAGAGAACACTGCATTTATTTATAAAGTTAACCATACATTTTATTATGATTTAAAAATATGTATTGTGTTTAAAAAAATACTAATAAATTACAAGCCGAATAGACTAGTAAAACTTTACATTAAAATATTTAAGTTGTTTATTTATTTAAGTACCTATCCAATATACTAATTTGCACGTTTCTACGACACACGTAAAAATATCGTACAAAAATCGCAAGATGGCCGACGCAGCAGCCTGAAACAAAAGCGCGGCAGACTCGAGGAAAAGTTTCACGCTTTTGGCGGGTAATTTACGAGCTATCCGTTTCGCGCCCGGCGTTTTAATTCGGGCCGTTACACCATCCACATCCTAATACCCCGCTCACCGTCTCACTCTCGCATCGCGCGCAGCCCATCAATATGAGAAGGATGTCAATCTAATGCGTTGTTGGGTGATTAAAAATTCAATCACGTATCTCTACACGACCACTTTATAAAAATGATGCTTCCATTTTGTCGGTATAATTAAATGATGAGCTATTATTAATCTATACTTTGTAATGAGGTTGATTGAAAATATGAGACTTTTGTTTAAGCAAATTGTTAAGTCAAACCGTTAGTTGGATAGATTGAGAAATTATT
This sequence comes from Agrypnia vestita, assembly GCA_016648135.1. Classification (NCBI taxonomy): domain Eukaryota; kingdom Metazoa; phylum Arthropoda; class Insecta; order Trichoptera; family Phryganeidae; genus Agrypnia; species Agrypnia vestita. Next base: position 50,542 of record JADDOH010008529.1, on the reverse strand, counting down.
TTTTTTAAATGATGCCACCTAAGGCAAAAGCGTGACTTTTTATTTGATTTACTTCTACGATGATAGTAATAATTTGCACCTTTTTATGTAGGTTTCTCGAACAGCAAGTTCAAGGACATCACATCAAATTGTGATTTTACTAATTTTATTGCCACGGATAATAAAACACTTTTTATCGATCCCACGTGATCTCGCGTCACATAAATTGATTACGAGTTGGATCGATGGTTTTTTTTTTAATTTCTTATTTTTGTAATCATTTATTCTAGCATTTTGAATAATTATCATTAAGTTCAATTAGCGGTGGTTCTAACTTGCATGGAAGGCGGTAAAATTATTAATACTTTTTAATGGTAATATAAAATTTTATAGATGTTTTTTCATAACAGATAGTCGTGAGATTTAAAACCTGCGCTAGATTAAATTCGCTATGATTATATACGATAGATATAGAAATAACCCATCATTAATAATGAGAAAATAATAATTTTGTTAATGAACAAGAAAAAAATTTAAATATTTATATTGATATTATACATCGTTGACGGAAAAGTTTTTAGCGAAAAACCAAAAGCTTTTCTGTGCATTTGTAGATCTGCAAAAGGCGTATGATAGAGTTATAAGAGGAAGGTTATGAAAAGTACTTTCTGGTTACAAGGTGAATAGTAAACTTATACACGCAATTGCATCCCTTTACGAAGGAAATACTGCATGTGTAAGAATCAATGGATCATTCACACCATGGTTTGATATTACAAAAGGTGTCAAACATGGTTGCGTAATGTCTCCATGGCTGTTCAACTTGTATATGGATAATTGTGTGAAAGGACTGGAATGTATGAATGTAGGAGCGAAAATGAGTGATTTGATTGTATGGTGTTTACTGTACGCGGATGATGCAGTATTAATGGCAAATAGCGAACAAGACTTACAGAGGCTAGTTAAGCAGAATTTATGATGTATGCAAGATTATTTATTATGAACGCAAACAAGTCAAAAGTGATGGTTTTCGAGAAAGAGGAAAGTAAGTGTGAACGTGTGAAATTCTTATACGTAATGAATGTTTGGAACAGGTAGATGAGTTTGTGTACTTGGGAAGCATGTTCGATAGAAGAAGGAATGTTGAGAAAGATATCGAAAGGAGAGTGACTGCTGGGGAATAGGGTGAACGGTGCTTTGAACGCAATAGTTTATAATAGAAATATGTCTACCGAGGCAAAACTAGCGGTACATAATGGAATTCTGGTACCAACACTGATGTATGGAAGCAAAGCCTGGAGCTGGCAGAAAAGGAACGAAAGTAGATTCAATGCAGTGGAGATGAGATCACTCAGACGTATGTGTGGCAAATCAATTTATGATAGAGTAAAGAATGCAGATATTAGGAATGAATGTAAAGCTGATCTTAACATAATTATTAGAATTAAAAAAGGGTCGCTCAGATGGTTTGGGCATATTGAGCGAATGAATGAGGAAAGAATGGTAAGAAAGATATATAATGCAAGTGTTGATGGTGCCAAAAAGAGAGGGCGACCGCGGAAGACGTAGCATGACAAGATTAACTAGATACTGGAAGATGGTCCCGTTAGAAGCCTCAACAACCGGCGAACTTGCATGCGAAGATGTATGAATGTGTATGAGGTGAGAGTTGTTTGTCAGGAAAAAAGAGTGTGGCGCTCTATCCTCTCTGCCTACCCCCACGGCGTGATGGTAAGTAAGTACATCGTCACGAGATGGTGGGAGGAACTGCACATAATCGAGGATTTTACAGTACCTACTCTACACCTTCTATAGCGAATTGGAAATTGCTAGCAGGGTCTGGGATAGTCCACTGGATTCCGAAAGCATCGCAAGTGACATTGATTATAAAAGGAAATTGACCGGGCCCCTGCTAACTTAGTATTTGAGTTATAGTGACAGAATGCAAATCATAGAAGCTAGCGCGAACGCGGATACACAGATAAAACGGTGATTCAGTGTGACCAAGCGACAGTAAATTTAACGAGTGATTTTGGTTTGGATTCTAACCATCAATAAAGTACCTACTGACGTGCGAGAAGTGTTCAATAGTAATCAGAGCGATACAAACCAGTGAATCAGAATTTCTATATTCGAGTAGAAGATTTCAAGTGATTATTGCAAAATTAAGTGTGATTTATAAAACGCTGCTCCAATTAAATTGGCTTCGAGTGAATTGATAAAAACAATAATAGATTTCCAGTTTTATTTACCTTTTACAATATATTGACAATATAATATGGTATGTCAAACATTAATTACCCATTTCACCTTCGTCCATATACAGGGCACAATACTCTACGGATAGATTTTTACTTTCGAATGGATTTTTTGATGATTTTTTTTTAGAAATTTTCAAGCAACAGTTTCATCAAGTCGATATATGGAAAAAATACACTTCAAAGTGTGCGTTTTTTTCAGTATTTCTGACCATCTATTGTAAAATTTTGTACTAACTAATTACTTAAAGTAACTGATTTCGAATATTAAAAATTCATTCAATTTATATACTTTAGCAAAACGCTTCACAAAAACGCAGGCTTGATCATCACATAGATGTATTGTGGTCTCACTGGGAATCAAACCCGGAACCACCGGAATGAGAAGCCAGTGTCCACCTGTTATTCTGTCAGAATCATCTATCACGGTTTCGTTAATAATCTTTTTTAGTTTTATTTTAAATAGAAAATCTAACACGGAATACGTATCACATCAATATTTTTATTGTTTTCAAATTAAGCTAAACATCTGATCTATAAAAAATAATACTTGCTGGTCAAGAATGGGGCTCAACCCAGCGACTACTGGATTACTATGCGGGGGTTTTAGCCACTAGAGCAAGAGGCTATTCCCCCTCTGTATATTAACATGTTCCTTGAAACTTTTCGTTGCAGAGTACCTAGTCATGGCCAAACCGTCATTTTGATCAGTTGTTATCGGTACAGTTATTTGGGATTTGTATACTTCGGTCGCCGAAAGGAGAAATCTCGTACATTGACCCTACGCTACGTGTCCTTGTCGCACGCGTGCAGTTGTGTTGCTGCCACGCTCGCTCGTTTTGCCTGTGCGAGCGTGACAGCAACATAATTGTGCACGTGCGACAGGGATGGTAGCGTAGGGTCGATGTACGAAGATCTCTCCTTACGGCGACCGTTGTCTATCTGATTGTACCCATGATTAATAACTAGGATATAACTGTTGTATAGTGCCGATGGTTGCCGTCGAATTGCGAAGAATTAATTGCGAATCATCGATGCAATCAGATAAAAAATCTCAAAAAACGGTTAGTGAATCACCGGTTAAAATACCATCACTATTGCAGAGGCTTACCTGATTAAAGAAATATTTTGACTTGGAATATGCTTAGTTCTGAGGACAATTAAGTGTAGTTACTGACATTTTTCTTTGAATTAGTATTGATGTAATAAATCGCTAAGCTTGTTTTGTTCATTTATGTTTTTAATTTTATTATTTTTCTTATTATTGTGTATTTTTTGAAACGTGTTTTTTTTTTTTACTTACTATTGTTTAATTTACTTTTTGTTTTATTCGTTTATTTTTCTTAATGTTTTTACTAATTGCAATTCTAATTTACAATTTCTAATTTTTACAAGTTTTTATGATTGTGATGATTTTTTATTTTTTTAAATATTTTTTTAAATAAAAGTTGTTGTCTTTTAATTGAAAAACCACAAATTATCTCAAAACGAGAACCCCATGGAAAAAATGTACGATAATGCATTAAATATCGACGAATTAGGTTTGTACAGATTAAAATTTTTAGAAGCCATTTTCTCAATTCCATGTTATTTGGGTTGGACTCTTTCAGCAAAACTACGTCCATATACAGGTGTAACATAACTAGTCCATAATACTTTACAAGTATATTCCTGCCTTGATTATGAGTCGAAAATGTTCAAGCAACCATGACCTAATATCAGGAGTTATGCAATATCAAAGTTTGCATTTTTTTCATGATTTCTAATTTTTTTTACAAAACGGTGAAGTATAATTACAGTAACCTATATCGATTACGAAAAATACATTATTTTCAATAAAAGTTAAATAAAATAATCAAAACCCTGAAGTATTTCCAATTGGAATTGGAAGTTTTTTATCATTTTATTTAACTTGTATTAAAGATAATGAATTTTTCATATTAGATATAAGTTACTGTAATGATAGTCTAACGTTTTGCAAAAATGTAAGTCAAAGATATTGTAAATAAATGCAAACTTTGATGTCGCTTATCTCCTTATCTATTGATAATAGGTCATAGTTGCTTTAATATTTTCGACTTACAATCGAGGCAGAAATCCACCTGTAAAGTTTTGTGGACTAGCTCCGTTACACCTGTATAATACTTGTAGGTACCTACTGCATTTGTAAATGTATATATAAATGTATATGTAAAAGTATACTGTATGTAAAAGCCCACAAGGGCGTTAATGATACATAAATAATAAATATAAAAGTAATATAAAAAACAGGTTGTCATTACTCTGCCTTCCATTAATTTTTTCTCCCTTCCTTATCTACCCTCTACCCAGCCTATTTTCTCTCCCTACCCTCAGAGATCCTCTCAACTGTCGCATATAATCATGCACCACACCACCCCATGCTTACAAACCTATAAAAATAAACTCACATATATTCAACGAAAAATATATAGATTTACAACTATTACATTAAAGTCGAGAACTAATGAAAGTGTCTCACAAGAGTGTCAATTAACCAACAATATTTTCTCAGAGATGGCCAACAGCGGTTTAGTATTCCGGCCTGCATGCCTAGCTTTAAATATTTTACAAGCGAGCTTCGCATTCTCGTCACGCGGGAGCGATTACAAGTCTGCTCCACAGATGTCGCATGGTGTCCATCACGTACGTCACGCGCACTACAAGATGGCGCTGGACATGCGCATGACATCTAATAAGCTGGGACATAGTACACAGGTTGGGACGATAAAAAAATGTATTTGAATTTCACACCTGTTGAACAATTTGGTATTCCTGTCGAAGGCTGGTTTTATTTATTGTGTTAGCATGATGTATGTGATTTGCTTCAGTAATATGTCTGGGAAATCATCGCGGGCGCAGAAGACATTCTTTCTGAAATTCGTCAAATTAATGTTTCTTGTAATTGGCCAAATGGTCTAAGAAAACCTTGGTTAAGGATAATTTTTTAAAATAAACACTGTTGTAAATGTACTCCAATTTCGAGAGAATCATAAAAATATATAGATATAATAGATATACTCTTTATAAAAATATACATATTAACATAATATCTTCACCTGTCGTTGAAAGCTTCTGATTCCCTCAAAATATGAGAAATGGAAACACAAGTAGAGTTATAACTTTAGAGTTAGAACTACAGAGATGAAAACTCTAAGACCTATTGCGGGAAAGATCCTCAGAGACAGTGTAGCCAATGCGGAAATCACAGAAACAGCGATGTAGAAGACATTGTACTACGGAGCAGGCAAAGAAGGCGTTTCTGGAGGCATCATGTAGAGAGAATGGACCAGACAAGACTTCCCAGAGCCGTGATGCGCGGGATTCCAGTGGGGCGCCGAACGCCAGGGAGACCACCAAAGAGATGGAGAGAAAGCTGGACGTCCTCGTTACAAGACCAGGACTGACACACCTGTCAACACAGATCAAAGATCTACCAAAAGACGAAGAAGGACAAGAAAACTTATAACAGTGTTTGTTTTTCAAAATTATCCTAAATCAAGGTCATTTGAAACTCTACTAAGTTGACGCCGATTCTATGAATAGTGTAAGAAAGACTGTTAATGAAAAATAAAAACACCCGATTTCAGTTGTCCATGGTTCTCACTTCATTGGTGAAGGCCACTGCAAGTGTCTGTATTCAATGTCAATATTCCTGGACACGTACTTTACAGATGACACAGTCGATAGCGCGCCAGAAGCCGGTTCCTTTTTTCTATTGGCATTATAAATCATAACCCTTTCATCCAGATCGCCATCTTGGCTCAACCCCTTGACACCGCGCTGCCGGGGGAGGGCGCGGGGAGGCCCCCGATTGGTGGCGCGCCACTCGCGACCTACCCCGCTCTCAAATTATGCACCACTATGCACAGTGGAAACAAAGCTTTAGTTCGCCGCGCCATTTTATGCTGCGGATCGGGTACTTGCGCACGAGGCTTTATATTTATAAAATGACAATGTGTGGTTGTAATGACTCTTGTGGATGATACAATGAAAGGATGATGTTGTCATACTTTTGCTCTATTGAAAATTTGGAGACAAGAAAAAAAATAACGTATTTTACCTCTTTTCACAAAATAATAAATGGAATTAATTAATTATTGCCTTCTTCGCCCTGGCGTCATCTAAACTCACAATTCGACCGTTGGGGTCATCTCTTCTCGTACTCAGGCTATAGGTTATTTTATTCTGGATAACGTCACCCAATCCCTGCCTCTGCATCTGACCAACCCCAAAGGGTTATTCAGATATTAATTTAAAATCATTCCTTTCCTAAAAACATAATAGAATTTGCTTTGCACCACCCATGAATTTTTTGGTCTTCCTCCGGATGTAATTTAAGGGAAATCGCCTTGTTAACAAGGTGATCGGACACTCTGTGTCCTATATATCCGTACCATCTAAATTTCTTTTCCTCTATTCCTACCTCTATTCATTCCTTTCTTCTTGCTATTGATGCTTCCACGCTTCCAAGAATGTGTGAACTTTATTTTTGACATCGTTAAAAATAATAATTTTGAAAAATGAACACTGTTATAACTCTACGTGGTTTATTGCACTACTCGAGTTTCGAGAGAATCAGTATGTGACTCTCATCGCCAGGTAAAGTTATAAACTAATATACAAAGATGGAAAACGGGTTATGGTGTTAGTGTAATTCAAACCTAATCAGGTACTGACAGTAGGAGAAATTCGAGTTATTGGTGAGAGGTGGAAATGGGCTTTTAATAGAAAAATTGAAAGGAGAGGTTCGAGTTGGTGACTCTGTTATATTGTTTAACAAGTGAATACCCGAATTCAAATTTCTTTTTATTTATAATCTTTCAAAGTTATTAATTTTATAATCTGTACCCGGGTGAAGGGATGGAAAAGTTTAACAGTACACGAATGAAAAGAATGAATATTATCTATAGTGCGGTTGTCGAATCCCAAATAGTTATTACTAATTTAACAACGACGATGTTCTTTTAATCTGATGCTAAGATTTCTAGAAGTGTGTCCAATATTGCACTAACCGCATGAAATGTGAACAGTTTTTTTCTAAATTATCTATTATTGACTTTGAATTAAAAAGTAACGCGCGTTTGGTTGGTATTACAACAAAAAAATATAAATATATTTATTTATTTATTTTACAAATTTGGACATGTTGCATTCCATCTAATCATTTAAAAGTTTTTATAATATAATTTTTGCACTTCAGTTTAAACCTCCTTATATTCTCCATATTTTGAATTTCCTTTGGCAGGCTATCGAAGAATTTTATACCTATATACATCATACAATTTTGTGAGGTGTTTTTCTTTTTCTCTGGTAGTCTTATTTTGTCGCTTCCTCTTGTATTGTAGGAATGAAAATCCTTATTCGGCTTCATCCTGTCATCAAAGTATTTGGGTACTAATCCATGTTTAATTTTAAATATTTGGACCATTACATTATATATTATTCTTTGATTTACAGTTTCCAGTCCTATCGAAGAAACTTCCATAAATCTCAAGATTAAATTAAAAGAAGTAGATATTATTATGTCCTAACGGTTTATAAATAAAAACACATAATTCTCTTTTAAAAAAAATTAAATAAAGTATAATGAAAATTTTATTCTTAGTATTTTTAGCGGAAATATTTTTGGCCGTAGCATAGTATTTTGGTAGAATTAGAGAAGGACATTGATACATAGAGAATTGTGTTTTTAATTTTGTTATAAATATAAATTATTTTACAAACATAGTTATTCCAGAGTATGCATGATAGGGAGATTATTTCACATACACCATATTCTCCTGAATTATTTTTCACATTTCAACTTTTTTTTTGGAAATGAAACTGGGAAGGAAATATTTAAAACAGAGCCATGAAGATTATTTTATGATCTCATGGTTTTATAGTTTTATTCTTAAGCTAGTTTAGTTAATGATAGTTAAGCAATAATTTATACAAAATGTTCTAGTCTTGATATAAAAAATCAAACACCTGTAATATTCATATATTAATAAAATATGAAACATTATTTTGAGGTCCAATGTAATCCTTCGAAAATTCAGTGGGATTTGAGACTTCCACAAACTAAACTGGCAGGAATGCAAAATATGTTATGCTATAAAGGTATCAAATTGTTCAAAGAATGTCCAGCAAATTTAAAGGAGGCAACTAGTCTCACTACTTTTCATAGGTTAAGTGCACAATATTGTGATGAAATGGTAAAAGAGATTACGTACAGAATCCTTCGCAATGACGACAATAGCATTGAAACTTCTAGAGCCTTCCACCACATTCTATACTACCGCACTCTGGAATCCGCTACATCATTAGAGGAACACCTGGAAATGCCTAGAAGCAACTCTCCTCTCCTCTCCTTAACACTAGAAAAATCTAGGAGGTTTGATAAACCGGTTTTTGGATGTAAAGAGTTGTCGTGTTTGACAGGTTGGTACGAAGTAGACTACGAGCCGCGAGACGCGGCCAGCGTGGCCAGTCGTAAGGTAAACGAATACTCGAGCGAGGTACCTAATTTGCGAAACAAATCAGAGCGATTGTTACGTGCGAGAATCGGATGGATTGTTCTAGTGAATGTTAAATACGTATTACCCAGAAATAATAAAGTGTTTATTTACGAGTGATATCTGATATAATAAAGAAATGGTATTAAGTTTGCTTCATTTTGTGATTTTGTACATTGAATAGTTAATTAATAAATCGCTTATAGCGTTTTCATTCGTTCCTCGCTGCCACAATACGTGACAATATGTGAAATATAAGTTTAGTATATGACCATGATATGTACCTTATGTTTTTTATGTAGGTACTAAATACGATTTTTTTTCAACTTAACTACAAACAAATATTTTCATATTTTCCACCTCTATCAAAAAACTAGAAAATTAAGGACAATTAGCTTAACGACTTCTTCACCTCCCAACCACCAGTTTTCCAGTTGGACTTTGACGTTGGAATTCGAATTTTGACTTTATAAAAAACTCTGTAAACCCAATACATAAAACAACAAATTGTATTCATGCACAACATTCAGTCTGCTTTGACAACTTCACGTGATTGAAATATTCTAGGACCCTGCAGCGAGCCTCAAAGGTTCTGTACTCACACGACTACGTGGGCACTTCTCCTATTTTCCTCTTGCATATGTCGCTTTTGATTTCCCTGGCTGCAAAGCACTATTTGCGTCCTTGTTTAATTCAAGTGGCGGTGTTGCCTCAAGAGGGAGGCACGTAGTTTTCTCGGTTCTCAAAAATAGCGAGTAAAAAATATGGTACAGGAAATCACACCAAGCTGTAGTTTTTTTAAAAATTCTTTATATCAAGTTCACTTCCTTTATATCTTATAGAAAAATCTTAAATGTGAAAATTAACTCCCTTCCCGTCGTCCAATCGAGCCGAAATTTTGCACATCGATGTCGATGACAATGCATTAGTCACACATACACACACGCACACAAAAAATTCAAATTTATCACAGATGTTCGGGCGAGTATCTACGTTCTGGTAATTTTTTACAATAATTTCACTCATGAACACTTTAGAATGTATCTCTTTATTTAAAATTGCTACAAAACAAGTTGTTATTCAGTAAAATTATTTTGTTGTGAATTAAAAAAAAAAATTGTAAAAGTGTGACCACAGAAGGGATAACCTATGTAAAAGGACATAGATACAACAAAGTGTTGGAGTGGATTTAATTTGTAATAAGAGTGTATTAAAAAATACATCATGTTATAAAATATAATAAAAATCAGCAAACTTAAAATTACGTACCTACCTATCTTTATTTTATTATTTACAAATTATTTGAAATCTAAAAAATTGAATGTTTTAAAACAAGATATAGCATGTGTTGAGATCGGTAGCATCGTTTCGCTTTTGTTTTGAGTTTGAAAGCGTGTTTTGTTGAATCTGTGCTGTTTTTCTAAAATATCGATAAAACGATGTAATTTTATTTTAAAAGTAAACTACGATCACCCAGTTTTGGAGTTTTTTTTTTATTTTTTGCTTCAAGTGTTGCTTCAAGGAGATTTTCCATACCGCAGAGTTTTTATACACTATGAATGTCCTGAATGTCGTAAAATGTTTTTAATATCACAAGACTATCTATCATGATCAAAGATGACTAATTATTGATGATCTGTATGTTAAATAGTAAATGAGGAAAAATTTCAAGATTGCTGGAAAAATTTTATTTTTATATTCAATAAATCCATATTTACACCGGTTTAATATTGGTACATTATCATAAAACATTTTTGAACAATTTTTAATTCCTGGTTGTTTAACTTGCACGTCCTAGGACACGTTCCTTAGTATCTAGGCATAATTTTTATTGCAACCTTAATTTAAGCATGGTATATGAAATTTATAATTTAAGATAAAGAAATGTAATTAATATATAATGAGATAGAAAAAATCTACTAAATTCCTTTGTAAAAAATTACATCCCTTCAGAAAATGGCGGTAAAATCACAGAAGTACATAAATTTAAAAAAAGCCACTAAGGTATAATGAAAACGAAAGTCCTTGTTTCAAATCCCTGTGGAACATTTGCATGAAAACACGTCGCAATATTTTAGGAGAAATTAAAGTGTTTTCTGATCGTCACGCTTTTGGGAATGTTTTTTTGTCTTTTTGCACAGAGTGCGTATTTAGCAAAACGACACACGAAAAGCCTTTAAAAATCAGCACTTGTCTTTGTCATTGGGAATTTTTTACCCTTTGCGCAACCCCCTCGAAGCCTTTTTAAAAAGCGGGATTATACATCACACTGAAATATAGAGGGAGCGCATGATACTTCCGGTTCCTGCAAAGGCAGCTTTCGGCAGCCCGAACTTTACGATCGGAGACACAGGGCGTCCGCTTTGACAGCTGTTTGTACATATGTGTATATTTGACTTTGCAAATGAAAAAATAATTATAGAGCATGTGTGTATGTCTTAAAAAACTTTGATTATTGATATTCTTAAACTTATGTGTAGGTACGTATACAAAATCGCCTTATATAAAAATTGTTATAAACCTAGAATAGAACATAGCAAAAAAAGCTTAAAATGAACATTAAAAATAATGAGCAAATCATAACATACGAAAAATAGAAGTGTCCAGGAACATAGAGGTGAAATGTAAAAACAATATTAAAAAATATTTTTAATGAAAATCTATTGTAATAATAATATTAATACTATAATACTTTTACTTACTATTTCATACTTAGTTTGACTTAAATGAAGTTACGAATATAAAAATCTCCATAACAGTTATTATTTAATGTCTATCTACCTACTGCAGTACTTTTTATTCCATGAGCAATCAATCAATTTAAACGATTACGATAATATCTTTTGAATAATATTATATGTATCCGATATTTTTTTCACGCCTTCCCAATGCAACGGCTTTTTCTTGCAGCGAAAAATATTTTTTGTTTAAAAAAAATGCATGATAATACCAAATCAATTATATTTAATGAAAACATTATTATTTACGATGTCTTAAAATTTATAAAAATCAAATCAATTTATTCGTTATACAGTTATTTAAAATTGATTATTTGTATTTACTATGCGTACATAACGGTAAATTATTGAAATTTTTGATTTTCCAAATTATTTGAGTTTATAATGCAACATCATATAATATTCCAATAAATTTTGCGTCAAGCGTAGAAAATTAGCCTTATAATCATTTTCATCCCCTTATACTAGGATGTTTAGGGACCCAAAGTCTTGACAGGGCGCTTCCATCTTCGATTATCTTACGCTGCTTCGGTACTTTTACCGGTAGCGGAGTAAGGGAAGTTTTTTCCTGTGGTCACCCAAAGTGTTTTCCATACAAATAGCTTCGTCTCTGTGAGACTTCTATAATTTATTGAGGTTAGTTTGAAAGTTAATTAAAATGATTTAGGTGAACCTTTTTCTCTTTTTTGACTCTGACACTGTTAGAGGAATTTCGAATGCATTTTTGGTGCTGTACTATATCTAGGTAATCATTTTAAAAGTCTTATGTGCGTCTTCTACTCCAAACTAAGATCTGAATGTGGCGTAATCCACAGAATTAAATTAAGATGGTTTAAGCATGTGAAACGCATGAACGAAAAGAGTATGGTAAAGTGTGTTTGAGGGTTGCCTGTATTAAAAGACGAGGGCAAAATAGGTAATGTATAAGAATGTTTTATAGACGTTCATCTGTTGCAAAAAAATTTAATCATTTTCCACATTCAATTTTTGGCTCAAAGAAACCACAGCGCTTTGAAAGGGCAATAGATGTAATCTATCTGAAGTTTTCTGTTACTAACAAATCACTTGAAGATAACATTGAAATTCCATTTATCTTTCTCCTTTCGCAATCCCTTAATTATTCTCTAACAACTCCCCCCCCCCCTTCTATTTACTCATACTATTCTCCACTCCCCTAGTTAACTATATAATGATCATTTAATTTAGTCTACCTTGTTTCCTAAAATTTATATCACATATTTTCATATGTGATATAAATTTCCACTTTGATAACATTTGTGTGCCTCACTTCATTTATAGGGAGCTTCATTTCTTATTATTATACGAAAGCATAGTGTGCAACAGGTGTTTAACAGAGGATCTAAAGTACCTATCTTTAGAATCGACATTGAAAAAACCCAGAAACGGCATAATATTTCATCGGTCCAATTCGATTTCAGATTAACAATTGTAACGAGGTACAAATTTATTGACAAAATTTGTAGCTCGTTACAATAGTGAAGTGAGTTATTTTATTTATAGGGAGCTTCGTGCCTAATTACCATTATGTAAATACTTGGTATGCAAAGAGAATATAGCAGAAAATAGACTAGACTAGTCTATTCTTTGGTATAATCATTGTGTTCGATCTTGATAAGCAGGTTGGGTTTGCGCACATATTACATAAACACATTGACACGATAAGAACTAAACACCTTCTCAGAACTACCGAGATGAAGACCCAAAGACCCATTGCGGGCAAGACCCTCAGATGCAGAGTACCCAATGCGGAAATTCGCAGAACCTGCGACGTACAAGACATTGTACGATGGAGCAGGCAGAGAAGGCGTTTCTGGAGTGACCATGTCGAGAGAGTGGACTAGACAAGACTTCCCAGAGACGTGGTATTCCAAAAGGGCGCCGACCGCTAGGGAGACTACCAAAGAGATAGATACACAAGACCAGGACTGACCTGTTAATACAGATCGAGGATCTAATAAAAGAAGAAAAAGACGAACATTACTTGAACGCAAACATCTGATACTTCTCCCTCCATATAGTGCATGCTCTAATGTTTTATCTCTATCAAATTGATGTTATTGCTTAGACTGTTCGTTGACTGTGTGTGCCCTTTTTTCATAGCAGACCGTGCAGTCCTTATGATAAGAAACAAAATTGAGCCATAAGGATAGTAGTAGTGCTGGATTTGTGGTGGTGAAAAATCACCATAGGCTTTTCCCTAGATTCGGAGGTCTGCCCAGACGAGGGTAAGGGCATGTTTCCTTCCCCATTATTGATCGCTTCCCAAAACCTTCATCCGATCCTCCAACCTCCCGATAACTTATCCAACTCACAATCCTTGTGCACACACATTGAAAAGCGCTGGTCTAACGGCAAAATTATAATATAATATTTCGTCGGTCCAATTCGATTCCAGATTAATTATTGTAACGAGGTACAAATTGATGAATTGCTTTGTGGCGTCATTACGAACCTCGGTGATTATTTATAATTACATATTTGATGAACATATTTGGATACGCGCCCAGTAATAACGTAAATAATGCATGTACTTATGTAATAATTAAGATAACCGATCCGACTTGCCGGACCATTGGAACCTGTTCCTCCGCACAAAACATTATCATTAAGCCATCGATCAGTCGTGCTGACGGACGATGATTGAAATAATCCAGTGTGGGAGGTGGACGAAATCGACGACATCCGACGAGGAAATTGCGTGGGCAGTTCGGGAGACGACCGAGGAGGGGTATTGGGAAGAGGGATGTGAGTTTTGACAAAGCGAGTCAGGCCCTCAATTACGGCGGAATGAAAAAATTCCTCATTCGTGGTCATCTCAAATACCCGGAAGGTAAGATGGCACGATGGAGACATTCATCATCTCTTCTTATTACCTTGATGCAGTCAGCGTAGAAGCATTGTTGATATCATAACTGCAACCGAACGAAAGTATTTAAGTAGTTGTGGGTGATTTCGGATTTATAATGTTTATTTCTACAATGTTTTTTTTTTAATTATTTTTTATTTATTTATTTATTTATTTTTTTGAGTTAAGACAGTATTCTACTTTGGGCGCTCGAAAAAAAGGCTATTTTTTAGGAGATTATTTTTTTTTGTATTTATTTCTTAAGTTAGCTAATATTACATTCCTGTATATTAACTAATATTTTACACTTTACATTCTAAAATCTATTACCAATATAGGTACTATCCATAATAACCTACATATTTACATTTACATCTAATTTAATCTATGGTACAATCCATAATATAATATATTATACATCTTATAGTATGATTTAGTCTATGGTACAATCTATAATATAATAAATAATACATTGAAATCGGACGAGAACTATCTGAGAAAACCCTAAAATGAATTCCTTTGTAATGCTGTGTAATTTTCTCTCAATGTTTTTTGCTTATTTAAAAGTTTTATTATATATTTTGTAATTTATATTTTATTTCGATTTCTCTTTTACCGATAATTCTGTATTTCTGTTCCTAATTATTTGATCAAATTTTAATTTATTATATATTTTTGCTTTTATAAATTTATTGTAATATATATTAATTATTTTATTAAATTTAAATTTATTATATATTTGTTCACTTAAAAAATTTATTGTAATGTATACTAAACTATATTCTTCCCTTTTTGCTATGTAAATAGTCGACTGCCTTCAAACAGGTAATCCCTAGTTCGGCAGTCGAAGTGTAATACAATTAAAAAAAATAAGATATGAATAAGAACTATTATTATTATTATTATATTATGCTCTACAATTCTATTTTTACAATAATTATAGCATTTGTTTTTAAACTCATTTATCTTGTTTATGTTCTTCATGTTTTCTGGCATCTCATCATATATTTTTACACCTCTGTACATTAGACAATTCTGTGTAAATACTTTTTCTTATAAGGTAAAGGCAACAGGAATAGAGGGCGCTCGCGCATGACCTGGCACGATCAAACACTACAAGTATTTGAGGACGGTCCTGTTAAAAGCTTCATCAACCGTAGAACTTGTGTGATAAGTAATGACGTATGAATGTAGCCGAAGCAAAAGGGGTGTGCCAAGATAGAAGAATATGGAGTTCTATCCTCTCTGCCTATCATTGCGGAGAAACGGCGTGATGGTTAATTAGTTAGTTATTTTTTCAGTCACTTCGAAAACAGGTGTGTTCGAGGAAACAGGAACAGAGGGTGTCCGCGAAAGACCCCGCACAAACAGAAAACAAAATATGTATTGGCCGTTTCAACAAACCATGGTCACAAGAGGTCACGTCGATTTATTTCTGCTAGTTCAGTAAGCTAATTGCCTTACCAGTAAAAAAATGCCAACCTGGATAAAGAAAGAGTAGGGCCGATATGGGAGCTTTTGCTCATTGAACAACACCGGGTCTATGGGGGGTCCCACTTCACTGATCATCTTATATCTATAATAAAGCACACTCACAACTTTAAATATTAATTTCAAAGACTTTGACAATATTAGGATTTAAACGAATTTTAAGCTTCAATAAAACCTCTTTAAAATATGGTAATCAAAACTTCTTCAGTCTCATTAATTTTAATATTTTTATAAATATATGTTTCATAAATATATCTTCAGTCTCATTAATTTTAATACTTTTATAAATACACATATGTTGTATACAATAATCGTATTATAATCAAATTAAGTATTATCAAAGAGTTTTATCAAGGAGAATTATAAATTAATTTTTGATAATAATAGGCATAAATCAATGAAGAATAGTATATACAGCGTTATTTGGAAAACATTAATGATCACGCAGGACTTTATTCCTGCTTTGATTATGAGTTGAAAATGCTCAAGCAACCATGACCACAACATCAACATTTATGGAGTTATGTAATATCAAAATTTGCATTTTTTAAATATTTATTTGACTTATTTTTTACAAAACGTTGAACTATCATTACAGTAATGTATATCGATTACGAAAAATTCATTCGTTTCAATACAAGTTCAATAAAAACCCTGCAGAAACTCCATTGGAAGGTTTTTATTATTTTATTTGAATTGTATAAAAGGAAATAAACTTTGCATATTCTTTATAAGTTACTGTAATGATAGTCCACTGTTTTACAAAAAATAAGTCGTTGGAGTACAGTGACTATAACTTATATCGAATATTAAAAATATGTGATTACCAACACATCAGCCCTGATGATGGACCCTGCAATAGGAACCGAAACGTCGGCCAGAAAGATCGTAAAAATACGGCATACTACACCAGAAGACACAAACCAGAAGATTCTGAGTAGCCGTGAAAATCTTGGAAGATTCTTAAGAATCAATCATTTTGTTTTACTTGTATCAAAGCGAATAAATTTTTTATATTTAATATAAATTACTTTCATGATGCTCCAACCTACAATGTTTTATAGGAATTTTGAAAAAATGCAAATTTCAATGTCGCTTATCTCCGCAACTGTCAACAATTCACGAAAGTGTAAAGAATATTTTCACAAACAATTGAATTAATTGACGATTTATTAATTACTTCATTTAATTTACTGCCACTGAACGCGAATTAAATTTATACACTCATCTCGAATTCACACTATTTCATAATTTATCACTTGTCTATGAACACTTTATTATCGCTTGTTAAGACTTTCGAGAAAACTCCGTACAACTACCACTCGTAAAGTAAATACTTCACTTAATTTACTATTGGTTTACACATGCACTCGCCACTCCGATCGCTACGGTTTGTTGCTATTATGGCGCCGCGCGCTGGTTCAAACATCAAAAAAATGATCCGCTGCGGTTGCGTTTTTTATACGAAACACGTTGGTTTTTCGAATCTTCGAGAATATTCTTTGCGTTCTAGTGTTTGCGAGAAGGTTTCCATTGCTTCCAGACATTTCTCAAATATTGTAGATAATCCACACAGTGCTGTATGGCATTCTAGAGCACTCTATAGTGTTGTTCCAAGGTGACCATTCTGTTTACCATTTCTTTACAATTTCTATTCAAAATTGACTGAAGCCGATTCGTCCAATGTTTTTGCTACTTATGTTTATTCAATGTTTACAAAGGTTTACAGTGTTTACAGTATTTACAAAATTAAATAAGCAAATAGGTTTTAGGCATGCTTCCTTCACTTTTCATGCAGACAGAATTTCACTTTTGAAGATAAATACGCGAGACTACGGCTACAAGTTTTTAGATTAGTGTTTAGAGTGTTGAATATTTTTGGAGCTTGGAAGAGGTGAAATCTTTGTGAAAAGGTTTTGGCGAATTTTGGTACAAGATAGTCGCAGATCATCTGTGCCCTTGTTAAGTGAGAGTGTGTTATTTGTTGGTGATCTTGTTTATGTTGGAAAACTAGTACTGAAAAACGGTACCAGCTACGGGACAACATGTATGTAAATAAAATTAATATAATAATTAATATTGATTGATATAAACGCCCACGCGTGCCCAAGTCGTTAATCCGAAAATAATGTACGTAAGTATGAAAAATGTAATAATTTTCCTCAAAAGAAGTGCGCGAGATGTTCGCCAGATTCCGCTCCCACTGAGTCAGGATTCGCGGAATAAAACTGTCTGACCAATCAATTTTAACGCTGCCATTCGCTTTGCCCTTTTTGTAATTTGGAATAACTAATAATACGTTACACTTTTGTTAAACAAACAAGGCCCTCGGGGTAGGCCCGTACACCTTTAAATAAATATAACTTAATAACTGCTTGGCTTCGTCCGAACGAGCGATGAAAGCCAGCCACGGTGCTGGCGCGCAACGCGGCATGTCCACTACAATTAAAAAGGTATTATATCAATTTATTTTATTTCTAATTTAAAATGTAAGATTTTTGCATTTTCCAAGATCAAATTTCAATTAATTTCAAATATTAAATGTATAAATGCAATTATGATTTTAAAATAATATTTTGAGAAGATCTTACAATATGAATCTACACTGAATGAAATTTAAATTGAACACAAAATGTCTGTTTAGATGTAGTCATATTCATTTTGTGCACGACGCGAATCGCCGTGCACGGGAATGGGACGGATAGTGACGGAAATAAAGGGATGAGGGTGTAAGGGTGGTATGAATTAGTGATCCACCTATCCATGCGAAGGCGAAGGGTTTATTCAATAAATTCGATACATATATGCGACTTACGAGCAATTAACAATTTGGACACTTCACACACGACAGTTTAATTTCGACTACATGGTAGGTAAGGCGAGGGGAAAGGAGGGTCGACGTCAAATACCAGATTAGCCGCGGATGGCACCGAAATACGAATACCGAATGCCTTTAATTTCATTTTTTTAATAGAAGTAGAGATGCGAACACCAAATACTCTTTTCAAAATAAGCTAAAATAGGACTAACTTGCTGGTGTTTTGGAATGGGGCTCGATCCACCAAACATCAGATCACTAGGCGAGCGTCATGACCGTTACACCAACAAGCTACTCAATTCAATTAATAACATAACTTTTTTAAATATTCATATCACATGATTACAAAATCTTGTTATCATGGAATATCCCGAGAGACACCATCTCTATCTTGGGTAGCTCGAAGCAGCTCCTCTTATCCCGGTTCATTCCCGGATATTACTAAGCCGAGACAGCTGTCTTCTTCCGACTCCTCCACGGCTTTCAATTTTCCCTTCGACAATCAACTGAAGAAGGGTATATTTTTTCCCTCACGTAATGAATGCACGGCTTGGGCAAGGAACGAGTTAAATTTTTAAAGCAAGAAAACACTTTTTGCCTTGAAATTATATTAAAATTTAAATAGTTAGTTTTAAACCACTTATTACTGTATATTCGTCAGCTAATTTCGGTTGGTTTCAACCTTCATCAGGACAATATACCTAGTATAAATATATTCTTTATACTATATTGTCCTGGTGAAAATTGAGACCGACCGAAACAAGTTGATGAATATATAGCAATGAGTGGTTTAAAACTAAATATTTAATTATATTAATTAACACACATACTTATTGTAAATTCCCAATTTCAGAACAAGATTTTATTTTTCTGTACATCTTTTCTAATTGATTAATTTTGGTCCAAATAATTTGTTTTATTTTTAAATTTTATTTATTTGAATTGAATTGAATCGCTGTCAGTGACCACAACTATAATCACGTCTGCGATAATAAGAAAAATACTTATTGAAAAAATAGTTGATGAAAAGTGAAAATAGATACCATTAACGCACTTGCAGAAGTATACTAAGGAACTAGAAAAAAATCCTCGGTTTAAAACTATTCACGTACTATTACTCAATATAAAAAAACTAACCCATAAAAACCAAGTTTTTATTTTACTCCCTTTCTTTGTAAATTAAGTTAACCATCATATAATAATTGATTGACTGAAAATGAAACATGTCTAGACGAATATCTATGTAAAAATCTCTAAAAATATCTAAAAATATTATTTGATTTCTTCCCAAAAAACCGGTGTGTTGTCTATGAACCAATTGCCATAAATTTTCGAAATTCGTAGTGAAGTACCTATTATACCTACCAACGGAGTAATTCAAATTCTAAATATTCCGTGACGTTATCGGGCCGCCGGCGCCGTTGGTAGTATCAAACTTTTGTAATGATTGCAATTTGAAAAAAACCATTAAAATTTCTAAAAATCCAAAATTATACTATAATTATTATTATTTTTTAACGAAAATTTGACAGATCTTTTTGATCATCGCCACGAGTCTGCTTGCAAAGTTTCAGCTCGATTGGATCACAAAATTTGATAGCATAGCGATTGGATAGCAAAAGGGTTAAAAATCGATCCAAAGTTTTTTCGTCAAGAAAACAAGCAAGCAGACGCCACGAGTTAAAAGAAAGGAAGCAAAAAAACAAATCCAACGTATTCAAAATCACGAAACAAAATCGACTTTTAATTTAAAATTTGCAACGATTTTTTAAAATTGAGCGTTGGAACCGTCGTCCGACTATTGAAATATGGAACGTTGTCTGCGCCCGCGCCATGGCGCCCGCGGCGCTGGTGTCTGCCGGCCGCCATTACCGCGCAGGGCGGGCCCGATCGCCCAGGAAGATCGCTGGACCGCAGGCCCGCACCAGGACCCGACCATGAACTGCCCCGTATAGTCGGAATTCCTCACTGTCACAATTTGGCCTTGGTAACTGCCTGCATTCCAAATCATTCCGTATCGTGTTTAACCCCTGAACGGATCTGATTGAGTCGCTACAAGCGGATCTGAAGGGGATACTTCTCTTTGTCACACGAGTCATAAAATGAGTCGCAATCTCAAAGCAGAAAATAACAGGTGTTTCTCCCTTCAATCCTTTATCGATTCGCATGTATGTATTTTTTGATGCCTCGAAGTGGCGTAATCTCTTAATGCTCTAGAAAACATTAAACAAACCAAAAAATAATATTAAGTAGTAAGGATAAGGATAATTTTTTTTTAAATGTGATTATTTTTATGTAGGGGGCTATAGTCCAGAAAACAAACGTACTTGAATTTTGATGAAAGAAAAATTGTTCCTGGTGTAATAAAGGGTCCTGATTACATAAATGAAGTCAAATTTTCCCGCTTGATGGTTTTCACTTTCAAGTTTAAAAATAATATATTTTGACACTTCACGCCAGAGATGCATATATAAAATATATGTTTTTGCTGTTTTATTCCTACAAATTGACAATCACGTTCATCATAAGTAGGCCCATTCATTATCAAACATGTCAACTATATGATCCTGCATTACGCCGGCGCGCGCCCCGTGCAATATAATTTATGCCCCACATTACCTAAGAAAATATCATTGGGCCTTTTCCCACCGGATGCGTCATCCAGACTTATCTTTGTTTTTAACAAAAAAATTGCCTTTTCCCTACCAGATACGTCATCTAGACTTATTTCCGTTTTTAACACAAAATTGGCCTTTTTCCTACCGGATATTTTTTATGATCTATGAAGAATGATTATTCAAACATCAAACATTAATTTTCTATGGTTTCTTGTTTTATTATATGGGCATCTATGGCGTAAAGTGTCAAAATGTATCATTTACAAACATGAAATAACTGCTTTTAAACCAGCAAGCGGGAAAATTTTACTTCATATATGTAATCAGGACCCTTTATTACACCAGAAACAATTTTTCTTTCATCAAAATTTCAGTACGTTTGAATTCTTGACTTATTCCATATAGGGGAAAAGGTGTAGAAATTTTGATGTTAGAGTTATGGAACACTTGAGACGTTTAAGTAGTAATAATTATTCGGAATTATCCTAATCATCTTTTGGCTATGGACCATTATTTTGATATAAACAAGGGTTTACAAATTTTGCGTACAAATTATATAGAATAACAGTTTGATAAATTAGATATTTTTGAAATAAGAAAAAGTGTTAATAGTAAATTGAATATTGTAAATAATCAGGTCCTTTTTACAAAATTTTTTTTTAATTTATATTTTGATTATCTATACTTTGATTTTTAATTTGTTTGGCTCTGAAATATGTGAAAACATAGTACATTTTTGTTAATTATATTCATTTATAATTACTAACTGTAACCCGTAAAAAATGACAGTACATTTACATATCGGTTCCCAAGATTATTTATTTATGAAAAACAAAGAAAAAATATAGTAAAACAAATTAACTTAGTTTACACCACTAAAATTTATTTGGTAAAACCAAACGGTTTCGGAAACGACGTTCCTTCGTCAGGATATTTACGCCACGTTCCTTCGTCAGGGTATAGTTCCGAAACCGGTTGGTTTTACCAAATAAATTTTAGTGGTGTAAACAAAGTTAATTAGTTTTATTATATTCATAATGAATACCACAAAGTTATAGCAAAATACAACAGTATAAAGAAAAAATACGTTAAAAAACATTTTTTTTACGTTTTTTTAAAAAAAGGGGAAAATATTACTATAAAGAAGTTACGGGGACGGACGGACAGACAACAAAATTATTATAATTGTGATATAAAAATAATAATAATATATTTTTTGATCACCCTGTTTTTAAACCTGTCGGCTGGCGCCGGCCGTAGCTGGCAGCGCTCTCGACTCCCAGCGGCGAGCGGACCGAAATCCGCGGGTAACGATTCAGCAGCGCCGCGCCGCACGCCTCGTCGCGGGTGTTCCGCGCAGAGGTCGGGTCACTCCGGGTCCCGCTTCGTCCCGCGCGTGAGGCCGGCCGGACCTGCTCCCTGCGCTCCTTCACGCCGTGGGAGGACAGAACGCCACGCGGTTTTCTCCCGACAAACATTTACCGCCTGTCAGCATGTAAGATTATCACTGTTTTAACATTCGTCCTGTACGAGGTTGTATCTAAATAAAAATAAATAAAAAAAAACATTTTTATTAATAATGTATATGTTATAAAGTGTAGAATTTCGTTCATGTATACATTAACTAGTATATATAGTGTATCCGGTGACTGGTTTCGGAGCCGTTAATAGCATAAAATATGACCAACAAAACACCGCTATATGTCATAAAAACATGTTTTTTTTCGTAATTTTTTCTTAACAATTATTTTTGGTTTCTTTTTTGTAAATTTTGGTAAAATACTTAACTTAATATTGATCTTTATTGTTTTATCTTTCAAATAAGACCTCTTTGATATTTAGAGGACCTCTACATGGGTAGATATTAGTAATTTGACACACTACCTCCATTTCATTATGGCTGGAGAAAAATGACATATAGGGGGTTGTTTTATCGATAAAATTGATCATATTTTATGCTATTAAAGGCTCCAATGGCGGTCACCGGGTATACTGTATATATGCACTAAGAGTTAATATGTGCATTACCTAATGTTAATGTATACATAACCAAAATTTACACTTAGTGATATATTATATTAAGGTGTAACAGAACACTTTACAGGCAGATTCCTGCCTTGATTATAAGTCGAAAATACCCAAGCAACCATGATCTAATATCATTAGTTATGTAGATATGCAATAACAAAGTTTGATTTTTTTTCAATATTTATATCTTATTTTTCGCAAAACGTTGAACTATTATTACAGTAAGCGATATCAATTATGAAAAATTCATTCAAAACGATAAATACCTTGCACAAAAAATATTTTTTCAATTTGTAAACGAATGAATTTTTCAAGAAAGAACGTTTATAGAAACAACATCGGTCCGCATAACACAATCACTTGCATTTTCAGGTTATATATAGGAAATGAATACGGTGGATGTGTTTAGTGCTTCTTTAAACAATTTAAAAAAGAATTAAAAATGTCCACACAAATAAATACTCCTTTCATTAGCCGATCTTCGTGTATTCCAAAACTTTCGACTTAAGTACATTGTCCGCAACTTGTTTTTGTGTATACATTATTTTATATGATAATTTAATATTATTTCGTCGAATTTTTTTATGATCTTCCAGCACACAAAAACATCAAAATATTTTCATATAGTTCTAATAAATAAAAGGCTATTTTTGTACCCTGTTATAAAATCTGTATTTGAGATATAGTATTTTAAGTTTAGTTTTAATTTGTTCTTAATGGGCGAGCACTCCATAGGAACATTTAATACATTTATGAACGATAATTTCTGTTAAATAAGCAATGAAAAAAATAATAATTTTACCAAAATTATTGCTCTTAATTTTTTATGTAAACAGAAATTTCAGTTATGTGCTTTCATGGCTCCGGTTTGTATATTTTATGATTGAATGTAAGATTCTAAGTTCTTCTGAGTGTCTAAGAAATTAATAAAAATTTCCAATAAACAGTAATTTTAGAATTTGAAGTATATTTCTTTATGTATCTGATGTATGACATACTCATTTTATACTTTAAATTCCAAGCATTCCTTGACTCAATCGCTTAAAGTCGTCGTATTTGTTATTTGTTTTAGTATAAGAAAAATAATGAGTACGGTAAAACAAGAAATTATTTCTTTATAAATAATTCATAAATGAGAAAAATTATATTTATAAATAATCAAATTTCAAATTCAACAATCAAAAAAGATCGAATGTTATTCAACCAGCTTTCTATACTAATAATTGATTTTAAAAAATAAATATTGAATAGTCCTTTGTTTTTACAATCATTTATAATAATTGATTTGTAATGACTGTGATTATTCTTATATGGGATAAACGTGTAGAATTTTTGATGTTAGAGTTAAGGAACACTCGAGGTGTTTAAGAAACAATAATTATTCCGAATTTGCGAATCATCTTTTAGCTATGGATCATTATTTTAATATAAGTAGGTAAGGGTTTACAAATTTTATACACAAATTATACATTGATACATAAAATAGAAATTTTGAAAATAAGAAAAAGTGTTACTAGTAAATTGAATATTATAAATAACTAGGTTTATGAATTTTTACGAATAGTTATCTTTTAAATTTGTTTTCATGTTAGTACTTAATTATTATTAGATTCCCATATATTATATTTTTATATTTTCATTGTTTATAATGAAGGGCCCATTGGCCCTGAAACATGTTGATATTTTCAATATATAAGTGGTGAAAACAAAGTAAATTTTTATTAATAATAGAAATTATTTAGTCTACGATGTTCAAATACATACCCCAAAATATTACAGAAAAATCACAGATAACAATCGAGAAATTATTTAATAAAATAGTCAAAAAGAGATTTATTCTGTGCAGGAATAATAAACTAAATGAACAAAAAAAATTGTCGAGAACTCGGATACGACATTTTTTACTAATTTATTATTCATTTTATACACACTCTACCCTTTTATAATAAGGGGTATAAATCAAATCTCGCGATTCGGATAGAGATTTGTACAAAAAATAAGAATCATTCTGGGAATCGTCATACTTTGTAAAACTTTAGTCTTTTAGGCAATATCGACTCACAACATTAATGTATAAACAACACATGTCAGAGTATTTTAGTTTGCTCTGATGGTATTTACCCCCTTTACATTAACTCGTGGCGTCTGCTTGCTTGCTTGCCGGCTTGCTGTCGAAAAAACTTTGGATCGATTTTTGACCCTTTTCCCGTGATCCAATCGAGCTGAAACTTTGCAAGCAGACTCGTGGCGACGATCAAGAAGATCTATCAAATTTTCGTAAAAAAAATAATAATAATTATAGTATAATTTTGGATTTTTCAAATTTTTAATAGTTTTTTCAAATTGGAATCATTACAAAAATTTTATTACTATAGCAAAGGCGGCCTGATAACGTCACGAATAGGTACTTCACTATGAATTTCAAAAATCTAAATTGACTGATAAAGTGATGAAGCATGAAGTGTCTTATCAAAGCTCAAAACATCTGACATTTTAGAAATATATTATAATTACTGTAAGTTTAGTGTTATGTTATATGTTTTAATTCGTCTTTAATTGTTGTTATATTTTAAAAGGAAAGGGAGTATAATAAAAACTTGGTTGTTATGGGTTAGTTTTTTAAAACTAAACTTGAACTTGACAGTAAAAAAATGGAACTTCAAGCGTCTTAACCTTACGTAGACAATGAATGAAATCAAGAATCAAGGCTGACGAAAAGACTTGTCATGGAAATATTATTATAGGGACTCGATTCGCGTATTAGTTATCGTTTGCCTTAAAAGTGCTCTTCTTTCTTTACATATAGCAAAATATTTTGTTTATTGTACATACTTGACTCAATTCTGCGATGCAAATAATGACAAAACAATTGTGCCATGTATTCACGTATGCGGTTCAAGCAGTGTTTTTTGTAATTAATTTTAATGTAATTAATTTATCTGAAAATATAGAGTAATTCGGATGTTTTAAGACACTAAAACGAAAAAAGAATTTTTACAGATTCGACAGTATACGTAGGGGCCGTCGTTATATTTACGTATGCACCATTTTAAGAATAATAATTAAATTAATAACCTGTCGATTTCTTCATGTAAAAAAAAATTAAGTGTGTTGAACCTTTGCATCGACAAGTTGGTTCTATTACGATTTCTTGAGTACCTTAACAACGCCTACAGGTGAAAAACGCTTGGCGTAATATTTGATATGAGAATGAGGCAGAGTGGGTATCTTAAACTGCTCACCGGTATTTACAGCGATCGTTATACGTCGTCCTTTTCGAAGCAGAGACGTTAATTATTTTTAGCATTTCCATAGAAATATGGCAGGCTCGTTCCAACAGCTAAATCAACAGGGTTACAGATTATCATATCAGATTCCGCGTCGATAATAAAATAGCGACCGAACGCTACGCTATTTTTATCGATCTACGCGCAGCTAAAACAGACAAATATGCTTAACAATGTTGTTAATAATATAATATGCTGGTCTATAAATGGAGTTAAAAAATATATTAATTGTGAGGCGTATTCTAATTTTTATGTTAAATAATTCAAATGAATATCATATATACCTACCTACATTAAAAATAATATTGCCTAATATTCCATATCAAAAAATATATAGGGAACATTACCAGCTGTGAAATTTATGTATAGTAACTATATCATAGAAAGTATCATAGATGTCTGTAGAGTAGTCCATTCGAATATATAAAAAAACTGATTTTTAACATATGTGGGTAGGTATAAAAGCAAAGGCAGCAATCTCCAAATAAATAAATAAATGTTTTTAATGCAGTCACGAGGATTACTAATTTAAAATGTACTGAATTCTAGATTTTATGTGTCTATCCCTTCCAAAATCTAGTTTTCTATAAATTTATAGGCTACCTTTCCTATAAAATCTCTACCAGTACATTATAAATTAGTAATCTTCGATGCTTAAATGTTTTTGGAAATTGATAAATTTGCTTTTATACCACACATGTATAAAACTTTCAAAAATATAATAATGTGTGGATTGTCTTCCGGTGGAATTAGTCAACGTTGCATTGCATAAAGTGATCACTTAAGCCAGCTCATATAGGTTGTAAACCTTGAGCTGTTTTATAAAGACTTCCACGTGAAAAAAATTGTCTTAATGAGACAAATATTCATTTTATATTAAGAAATGTGTTCACTCTGCATTTCTTCTTTACAAAAAAGCAAATAAATAGCCGTGGCATAATGTCTCGGTATTGGATAACCTAATGGGTTAAAATTTTAAAAGTCCCGTAAAAAAAACTATGTTTTATTTATTATTTAATAAATTTATACAATTAGCTTTGTATTTAACCATGTAATTTAATTGTTATTCAAAAGCAACCGGTTTCAAAAAACTCATTTTACTTATTTATTACACATACATATAAAAATAATAATGTAGAGTAATGGAAACGATCCCAGCCGATTGCCATAGTAGTTACTATTTTGGATACTTTTTTTTAATTATCTATGCCTTTATGTACAATAATATCATTTATCATTAACTAATATTAAAACCATGCGTATATTTACTTTTATATACCTAATAATTTTATATTATTCTGTGATGTGATTTCTGCATTTCTTCTTAAACATTTTGATATTTTTCGAGTTTCAGTTTTTCGGGATATTTTGCCGTGTTTCTACGACCTTTCTGGCTAACGTTTCGGATCCCTTTGCAGGGTCGATCATCAGGGCTGACGTGACATCATATTCGTCACCGATATCATATTTGTCATGACATCACATTATTTGAACACGGTAGTGTATTCTTTTCAATTATTTTTGTTTTCCGTTTTGACTGTATTACAATTATGTATAATTGTAGTACAATTATGATTGTATTTTTTGTAATAAATACAAAACGCCATCTTTGGATATTAGGTCACATTTTGTAAAGTAATCACTTAAGCCACCCATAATACGGGTCGTAAACTCTATAACCGCCCAAAAGACTTCAACGGCTACTTTCCCATCTTCGTGTCTGTGAGACAACCACAATTTTATTTTGTATATTTTTAATATAATATTCACATTCGTTACTTTTAATGTATTTCCATTGAGCTTTTATTCTTATTTTATTTTTATTAATTTTTTCTATTCCATTTAATTATGCCTATTTATTGATTTTGTACTTTTTTTTTCTTTTTACTAAATACATTTTTTCTGGTGCCTTATATTCTTTCACATAATTTTTTTTCTAGCTACCACTTTTGATTATTTTTTCTTTTATTTTCTTTATTTTTTCTTTGCCATTTCCTTATGTAAAATAATTATAAATGACTGTCGCTATTCTCACTTTTAAATTATAATAAGTATGTTGAATTTAACAAAAAGCTACCTACCTTAGAACAGGTGAGCAATGTAAGTAATGACAGAGAGGCTTTTTACATACTGCCTTATGCTAGTGTTTATTTAGTAATGTATCTATATGTATTAAGCATGTACCTAATAATCAGAGACCAATAAACGCCGATTTATCGGCACTGAAACTGAATTTATCTTAATTAATGATCCCTCTGGGGACAAAATTCTGACTCTAAAAATTAGAACAAACTTTAAAAAAAAGTTATTAAATGTTGTGTTTTCTAAGTGAGTACGGTCGTACTGGTAGCTCCAATACTATACATATACAATGAAATAAAATTCAAAAGAGAATGCAATATCAGCTCGATATATCAATTCCAAAAATGAAATTTAGAACCGTATAATCAAAGAATCAAATATATCCGCTGTCGTACGTTCGCCAGCCTCCGTTTCCGTCGGTGGACCACGCGGTAGGCGCTCGCCCCGTGATTGGGAGATGATTTATACGCGAGATGAAATTGGTACCCCGACCTCGGGTGCTGTTAACCTGTTATTACCGTGGCTCGGAGCCATTTAGTCGAGTGGGATCATTCCAGACGCGACGGCCGTACAATGAAAATATTTATACCAACATTTTTTACATCGTAAAAATTCATTCAAGCTTTTTTTGGAGCTCGCGAATGCAAAACGAAATAATCGTAAAGTTCATCGACGTGCGCAGGTTTTTGAAGTTAAACTTCTTTTGGCGCGTTTGGAGTGGAAGTATAGGATGCAACGAAAAGTGCAACGGAATATTTTCACACCATGAAGTCACCACTCACCAATCAAAAGCTATAAGCTAATGATAATTTTCCGAGAGATATTTAACCAATAGCAATTCTTATAAGTGACTCACTTTTGCATCTTTGAAATTCGGATTTACATGAGTTATTGTCTTTTTGTCCTTCCTGCATATAATTAAAAAAATATAATTCTCTTACATAAATATTTCTTGTCATATCTTTAATTTTTTGTAATTTTCTTACTATGTACTAAGACAGCTTTGTTACACTTTGTGTTTCACATTATGTGGAAGCCCAATTCCGGGCGTGTGTTATTAATGAATCCCAATTATAATAATTTCTTTGTCTGTCCGTCAACATAATTTTTTACAACGAAATCACATTTAAAACAAATTGTAAATCTGTTGTCTTCCTTATTCTATTATTTCTTAAAATCATTCAGAAGTACGAAAACTCTTCATTAATTCTTAAAATTATATAGTATCGCTTTTCAATACTTTTCATATAAATACAAGTTGTTAAATACAAGAATGTAAAATATTTAGATTGATAATGCCCTCATAAGGCGAAACGCGTCTCAGAAAAATGAAAAAGGTAGAACTTAAAAAACAAGTGTTTTTATGTCCATATGACCGTTTTGAATAGTGGTGATTACTAATTTATTATCGTCCGTATCAGACCATAGAGTGCGCTGCCTGCCCATTGGCAGTTCTCCCACACTCGTCTCTGTAATACCTGTGCAGTTGTGCCATTCCACAGAGGTCTTCCAATACCGTGGTGCATATTTTTTTTAAATATAGTGTTTGGACCCGTCATAAAACGGGCATAAAACACATACACTGGACCAAAGAGATAAATGCCTATATCAACACAGATTTCTAGTGAGACAAGCATCGTCCATAATATATGTACATCAACTTTGCATAAGAAATAGAAATAATTATTTGCATACATGCCTACATACAATACAGCATCTTTACAGCTTTACAATTCTTAAATTTCAATTTGCCAAATGTTAAGTTACTGTAATGATAGTCCAACGTTTTACAAAAAATAAGTCAGAAATATTGAAAAAAAATGCAAACTTTGATTTCGCATATCTCCTTAACTATTGATATTAGGTCATAATAGCTTGAACATTTTCGACTCATAATCAAGGCAGGAGTATAGTCCTGCGAGGTTATTAATGTTTTACAATTAACCCTGTATACAAGGTGTCTCGTAGCTACTAGCAAAAACTTCGGGAGAGTCTTCCTAATTTCAATTTTGAATGTATAAGTTTCTATTTTGGATTCTAATGCCGCTTATTAGATACCTTGAAGATTACGGTCATTGTAGTCCAGTGGCTATGACACCGGCTACTCATACCGAAGATTCTGGGTTCGATTTCTGCCAAGGTCACAATACATTTATTATATGTGGGGTATAAAAGCAATGGCAGCAATCCAATCCAAAAAAAAAATTTTTTGAATGCCGTCACCGAGGATTACTAATTTAAAATGTACCGAATTATAGATTTTATGTATCCTATTCCTTCCAAAATCATTTTTCCTATAAATTTATATGCTGTTTCCTATAAAATCAAGAATTCAGCATATTATCAATTAGTAATCTTCGATGACTACGCGTATGCAATTTGCTAAACTTTATCATATAATATTTCAGTATGGCATGTTGTATCAATAAAAATTTAGCTTAAAATTTATATCATTTTTGTCGTTTGTTGCTGTACAGAGAAGCTTCGAGTTTTTTTTATAATTACAATTCATAAATAAAAAATAAAAAAATTTAATAACATAGGTATTTAAGATATAAGTATTATAGACGTCTCATGGAGACGAAATTATATTTTTTATGGGAAAGTAGGTACGGAAGTCTTTCATAGGGATTACGACCTATCGCATGACTGGCTTAAGTGATCACTCTACACAATGTAACGTTAACAATTTCCACCCATGATAAAATACCACATCTATCAAATTTTTGGAAGTTGTATATATATATTTAAGTTTTACAACCCGTTTCATATGCATCTTGTAATTATCATTAGCGCGACCGGCGTCCAAAGCTTTTTCATTCTCCTTAATTTAACACAGATGTCACTAATGAGGTATCTATTTTTGATTGGAATATATATATATATATAATATATCTTGATTAATGATGTTCCTGGGACAAAATCCAGTACTGTGTTCTGAAAATTTTGGACAAACTCAAAATATTCCGAATAACATATTTTTTTAATAACTTTTTTTTCTTTAAAAATATTTTAATATTTAAAAAAAATATATTCTTAACAGAGCCACCAAGTAGATCCCTGCTCGGACACAAATCTGGAGGCGGCACCCGAGCAGCGGAAAGGGAATGTATCGAGATCGCAAATCCCTCCACCCGCCTAGGTGTGTGGGCACCACGAGGCAGCGTGCCTACTTATTATGTACACTTACACGGTGGAAAAACAAACAAACCTAATGGGGCCTATACACGGCGGCGTGTGCCAAGGGAGAAATATTTCATTTTATTCATTCATTTTTGAAACTAGTAATGGCAAAACCACGCACTGTATTCTGCGTTTTTGAAGCAATCATTATATAGATGATACGGCGCCGTGTATGCGTTCGAGTTTGGTACACTTCCAACCATTTATATTGTAACCTAGAAATTAAACGTCAAAAATATACTTGCCTGCAGTAAAAATAAAATCGGCGAAAGAAAATATACATACATATCAATGTATTTTGCCTTATAGTGACCCGGATATTAAATAATGTGTATATATAATATTTCTACATATTAAGTAATATCTAAATGTTTTTAAAATAATCTATATATCCCGTTTCTTAAAAAAGCGAATAATCTAGCGGAGTTCTTACTTAAGTAGCGGAATAAATCGGGGCGATTAAAACGTGTGAAAACTGGATGAAAAGTTCTAGTAAATTCTAGTGGTAAATAGTGTTTATTTACGAGTGATAAATTACGAAAGTTAAGTGACTTTGTACATTAAATAATAAATAATAAGTAATCAGTTATTAATAAATCGCTAATTCATTTCCAGCATTTTCATTCATTCCTCCCATAGCCACGACACGTGACAATACTATTTAATTGTCTCTTTTTTAAGACTAAGCATAGTTATTTTTTTCAATTGTTTCGCTTCAACAGGACAAGAGGCCCAATAAAAGAGGCGAAACTTATCAGAAAACACCATGGGTTGAGTGAATCACATAGATTAATTTGACCTAACCAGGAATCGAACCCGAAACCCTCGGTGTGAGAAGTCAGTGTCATGCCCATTAATTTATTTATAGTTTTTGTGTTTGTAGAACTCCACGTTTATTTTTAATGAAATTAAATTTCAATAAATATAACATACTATTTGATTCTTTTTTTAAGCTGACATTGGAAAAACTACGCATTACTCGATGCGTTTTAAGCGCAATCATAATAGCAACCTTCTTAGTCCAGTGGGCACAATGCTGGCTTGTCATACTAGGGCGTCCAGGTTCAAATTTCCGATGAGATCAATATACACATACTTATGTGATTTTCTCGAACCTAGGTGCTGTGTGGTGTATTTCGCTATAGTGATTGGGCCTCATGGCTTGTTCTAGAATTTTAAAATAAAATGAATTGCAATTGTTATCTACATTTATTGAACTTACAGATAAGGCTTGGTGAGTCTTAGTTAAATTTTTATCAACAAAAATTTGTTTACATTTGATTTAACAACTTTTGACATTACAAGAATCACGTTACATCTTACATTTATAGTACTGTTTATTTATGAATATTTATATTTTTATTGAAGCCGTCTTCAATTGATTATAAATCATGGCGTTTAATATAAATATTAATTGTTAGGCTGGAGATAAGAACCGTTTGATAATTTCTAATTGATATTCGTGGCTATTGATTTCCCATACATTAGTTATAATTTGGGATCGCGGGCCCGGGCAGCAGGCGCCGTCTGGCGTCAGTCTCCCTAATTATTATTCATTAACATCCGCCGTAAACGGCGCCCGGTAACTGATTTGGCGGCCCACGGTACGGTACAAAACCAATACAACATTTTATAATCCACTTAAATGCACCGGGTAAATCATACTTTGTCAAAAATTCAAGTGAAAGGAAGTCATACATGTCTCATAGGACGAAGCTATTTTTTGTATGACAATTTTATTTTTTTTATATTTATTTATTTATTTATTTATTTATTTATTTATTTATTTATTTATTTATTTATTTATTTATTTATTTATTTATTTATTTATTTATTTATTTTTTACTTTCTTTCTTTCTTTCTTATTTTATTTCTTTCTTTCTTTCTATTCTTGTTATTTCCTTTATTTCTTTTCTTTCTTTTCTTTTCTTTCTTTGCTTTTCTTTCTTTCTTTCTTCTCTTTCTTTGTCTTTATTTATTTATTTCTTCTTTCTTAATTATTTATTTAATTAATGTTCATGGAAGACCAACAGCACAGAAAAAAGAAGCATAGAAAACATTGATATAATATAGATTGCCAATTACAGGTCTCCACATTTAGAAATTAAAGTCTTTTTTGGGTGCAAATTGGTAAAGTATGGTAAAGTATGGAAAGTGTAAGGTAAAGAAAGTATGGAAATTGAAGTCTTTTTTGGGTGGCATTTAATGAACATTTGTCATGATATAGTTCTGTAAATTGTGTTCACAAATTAAAGTGTACACAGCGGGCCATGGAAAGGCAGATGCTCGGCGTGAGCCTCCGAGATAAAATCAAAATTTTTTTTACGCTTCAACAGGCCAGGAGGCCCAATTACAAAAGCAAAATACATCACAAAACACCCAAGCTTGAGTAAATCACATAGATTAAAATTGTGACCTCACCGGGAATCGAACCCGGAACCCTCGGTGTGGGAAGCCAGTGTCATACTCACTACGCTACAAAATGAAGAAATAAGACGCCGAACAAAAGTTGCCGATATTATGGACCGTATAGCGAAAATGGCAGTGGGCTGGACGTGCGTCTCGACAGGAGGATACTGAATGGGCACCCAGAATCCTACAGTGGAGGCCCTGGACGGAAAGTAGAAGCGTCGGAAGACCTCCCAAAAGGTGGTCTGATGACATAGTCCAGCAAGCAGGAAGAACCTGAATGCGAAGGGGGAGAAACAAAGATGAGTGGAGGAAAATGGAAGAGGCCTACATCCAGCAGTGGAGGGAAGAAGGCTAAGGAAGAAGAAGAAGAAGTTCTGTAATAGTTTAATTTGGAAATTAAAATGAGATTAACTGTAACCCGTCAAATGAGGGTACTTTTACATGTCAGTTCCTAAGGAATAAGTATTTATTTATTTATATAAAAAAGAAAAGAAAAAGAAAAGAAAAAAATTTACTATAAAGAAAAAAAAGAAAAAAAAAATTACGTGAATTTTTTTACTACAAAGAAGTTACGGACGTTACACGTTATAAAGAAGTTACGGGGCAGACAGAATTGGGATGATAATAATGATGAGAGGGATTGCTTCTCTCAAAATTATAGTATTAATAAATATATCAAATATGGTGTGTGTGGTACAATGTTTAAGTGAAAAATTATATTTTAAATTGCAATGTTGCACCACTAAATGACGGCCAAATTATTCGATGTCCAAAAACTGCACACATGACAACAGTAATCACAAAGACAAGTGCACAAAAAGTAGTAGAAACGTATGTAAAATAAAATACTTCAAATAAATTAAACTAAATAAAAGCAACCAAATAAATTATATATAACAAAATTTTTAAAAAATACTATTAAGATAATATTTGTGTGAAAAATACAGTTTTGGCTCGCCTTTATAAATTAAAAAAAGCACATAATAAATATAGAAGTAAAAATATTAATAAAATGTTCAACCATAGTAGTAAATCAGACAATTTTTTTTGTTAATAAAAGAAATAAAATAAAAAATATCATAGAAGGCCATGGTCGCACAAGTAATAAGTGACTTAATATTTATTGGCTCATTATCTGGTAGCGTTAGTGACACATTGTTACATAGAGAGTTATGCATTTTATAAGAAAACAACTCCTGTGCTGGAAAAAATTAAAAACACCTTTAGTTTTATTTAAAGTACAATGTTTAAACAATTAATAAAAAAACGTTTATTCATGACAATATTAAAAAATAATTTTAAAAGATTATATTTAAAAACTAATAATAAAATAAAAAACTTTAAATAACATCACATTTAATGATTTAATTATGTTGACAAATGCTATGCTTTCAACTGTGCTGCAAATATATTGTGTCTGAAACTAACCTTAATAGTTTAGTCCCATGCAGAGTATTTAAAGTGTGTACTCATAACAAGCTCGAATTTTAAGAATAATGTATCCAAATTCAGAGACCATCGAAAGAATTAGTTGCATTAAGTTTTGAGCAAAACAGTTTTGAATTGCGAAAATTTCGGAAAAAAAATTGTTATGTCGATCGCTTCACGGCCAAACTAATGTATCCGAATTTCCTTTATTATGCATTATTGATATTAAATTCCTTCTCCTTTGAATAACATCAAATATAAAAATTACTCTAAGTGTAAAGGAAAATAGGTATGGAAATCTTTTTGGGTGTTTATAGACTTTACGACCTATCATATGACTGGCTTAAGTGATCATTTTGCACAATTTAACGTTACCGATTCCACCCAAGATCGCCCAAATTTTGGGATTGTATGTATGATATTTGACCATACTGATTTAAATTTTTATTAACTAAGTATCTAATATGGCTACCAATGTCAAGATGTGTCAGGGTGAAGTATTAAAACACAACAAAATATGTGAAATTGGATCTATCCATCCCATTGGATTGAAAGGCACTGCATGGTGCACAAATAAGTATTTATGCACCATGCAGTGCCTTTAAAGCATGCCTCCATTACTTTTTGCCGTTCATAGCTCGGCCACTCACTGTTAAACTTTTTTCGCGTAGGGCAATGGCGAACTGATTAGCATTTCGCTCGCGCCAGAAATAGATGTTCCCAAGTGCAAAGCTCTCTTTTCTACCTCATGATTTTCCACTACTGTTTCCCAAGACAAACAAAGTTTTTCAAACGTGGAACACTCGTGTTCGAACTCTGACTTTTCAACATTTTTTTATTCATGCATTACATTTTTGCTATTCATTTTACCATGCTTATATTAGCTTCAACGTTTGTCTGAACGGAATCTTATAATCGATATTTTACCCGCTTCCCTATGGTTCAATCGAGCTGAAATTTCATAAATACACATACGTATTCTCGATGACAATAAATGACTCTATCAATCAAATTCAGCAATTAATTTTATTAATCCATCATAATAAATGAATCACAGTTTTTTTTTTGTGGGAAACTAGTTAACGAGCTCACCAAAGGATAGCGCTACTTTCCTATTGAAGTGATTTTGTACACTGGGTAATATTAAGACAAAAAGTAGAAAATTGTATTAGAATGAAAAAAAAACTTTAACTTTAATATTTAAATGTCGATACTTAAATGTAAAACATAAAATTTCGGAGACATTTTTTGCCTCGCTCTAAAAATAAAAGCGTGGGCGCTTTTATCGCCATCAACAACAGAATTCTGTAATCTATATCAATATCGTAAGCGGCCAACTGTTATTTGGAAAGTGAACCAAAAAAAATTGCCTGAAAATTATTTTTTACTTTTTAGCCTACATATGTATCTACATGCGTGTTTTTTTCTAAATTAAAAATTCAATTATTTTCTCACAAAAAATTAGTGTTTAATTTCGCCGAATTAACATACGACAAGTAGGATCTGCCGTCAATTATAACGTGTCATTTCAACAAGTATATAGACCAGATAGTCACTAACGCATCATGTATAAAAAATTTTTTGAATAATTTTAAAATCTTGACACTTTCAAGACATTATATTTCTAGTTTGTTTATAGTATTCTGGAATATGAATCTCATCCATGAAATACAATCTAAGCAGTACTCAAAAGTAAAATTGAAAGAG
Source organism: Agrypnia vestita (assembly GCA_016648135.1). Taxonomy (NCBI): domain Eukaryota; kingdom Metazoa; phylum Arthropoda; class Insecta; order Trichoptera; family Phryganeidae; genus Agrypnia; species Agrypnia vestita. The sequence goes on along the minus strand of JADDOH010008529.1, from coordinate 13,129 downwards.
TCCAATACAGATACTCAATGGTACCTTAACCTCGCTCTTTTCGATCTCATGTTAGCAATGAAAACTCTGAAAAGTCCTTTAATTCTTCAAAGTCCTTTTTAGACTTTATCTTACCGCAGAAATGTAGCGGACTCTGTAATGTTATTTAAGATCGCACACATCCTGGGTGATGGTCCTGATCTTCTTCAACGCCTATCATTTCATATCCCAAATCACAAGAGCAGACCTCTTTGCAATACCAACTCTAAAAAACAATTTTTATACAGATCCACAAATTCATTTAACTTTAATTATTACCATATTGATATTTTTATCTTGACCGTACGGGGCATAAAATTCTGCTTTCCTCTTCACTCTCCCAACCACCCCTCAACATATTTTGTTATAAAAAATTCACTTATATTGGTACCACTTTACTAAAAGCAGTGGAATGTTCATAATTATTATAGAATAATTTACTTATTTTATTCTATGTCAATTTTTAGATCTTTTGTCAATTATCCAAAAGGTAAATATATTTTTTAAATGTACGACATGAAGCAATTGAGATGTGGATTTACAAAAGAATGCTTAAAGTCAATGTTATAGTTCTTATGAATAATGAAAAATAAGTAGTTCTATATCGGACATGAAACATCAGATCTTTTATCAAATGATGTAGGAAAATCAATAAAGATTTCGGAAAATTGGGACCCTCAAAGAAGCTATCATGATTACCACAATGGTGTAGCCAGTCTGCGGAAGAGATTTTTCCAAACTACAGTAAAAATGCGATGATGTGAACGACTTTTGGTCGAATCAGTCACGAAAAGAAGAAGAAAAAAGGGTAAGGTTGTCACCTCAAACCAAGTTTACGATTAATAAGGATAAACTATAGAAGTCTCACAGAGACGAAGCAAATTATATATGAGAAACGTGGATGCAAGTCTCGTATACGATGGTCCAGGGGACAAAATCCAGTAACTGTGTTCTTGGAACATTCTTTCATATAAAATAATGTTGAAGTATACTATTTTCTGTTATATTTTATGAGATTTATTAAATAAATTATTATATAAATAATTTCTGTCGAAAGTAACACATGAATAAAATTTCCCAGTGAAGGAAATGATGGAAATAATTTTATAAAAGATAACTGTGCCCGCGGCTTCGCATGCGTAAATTTTTAGTAACTTTTAGTCATATTTTATCAATTTGTGTATTAATCTTAACATATATACGGATTTTTTTATAGAACTTTTTGATTTCTACAACTTCTTTACATCATTTTTTTTACATATTCATCCTTGCAAGATGGCGGAGGATGTAGAGGTTATATACGAACGTGCGATAAGTAAATTAAAAGAAGTTAAAGTGCAGGCCAGTAATCTAAGAAGTGATTTAAAAAAATCAATCTTAAGTGCAATTTTTTCTTTCTTTAATATTTATTTATTTTTGATACTTATTACATAGTTACATATGCTAACTAAAAGCAGTTTTGAAGATCTAAAAACCCGTTTCTCTCATAAAATTAAAATAAATAAAGATAGTGACAAAAAAGTGCGGGAAACCTTGTTTTACAGCTATAATTTGTATATGTAGATGTGGTATTCTATCATGGGTGGAAATGATGAACGTTACATTGTGTAAAATGATCACTTAAGCCAGCCGTACGATAAGCCGTAAGTCCCATAAACACCTAAAGACTTCCATAAAAAATATAATTTCGTCTCTATAAGACATCTATAATATATCTTGATTAATGATGTCCCTGGGACATCCACCAACGATCCAACACTGTGTTCTGAAAAATTTTCGACAAACTCAAGATATTCTGAACGCATGTTGGTTCACAATAGTTGGGAGCATTTCACCAAGTACCTCGAGCCCACGAATGCGTCCTGAACGCACTCGGATTATTTCCCACATAAAGCATGGACGTTATTAATATGGTGGTTGGATCTGAAATGTGAATAGATTGGAAAGTGGCGCGCGCCGCTCCGCGCTGGCGCCGCAGCGGCCGCCGCAAGCGCGGGAACGAAATTGGATAATTTGAATTTTTTAAATCGGGACGTTCCTTTCTTTTTGTTTCTCCGTGCCCCAGACGCTAGGCTAGCGAGTGAGCGCTTTACGGGACATATGATTTTACCTTAATTAACGGCCGCCCGATAGATTGGGTGACCGGGGCTCGATGTATCGAATGAGGCGACCGAGATGGGTCAAAATTCAAAATTACAAGAATGCATGCGATTATTTTTGATTGGGGTCTTGTTACCGATATTTATATACGCAGGCAAATTTTTTTACAGGCGGAGAAAGATTCAACGTGAAAATCAATAAAAATATGTTAACGAAACGATGGACATTATTAAATAGAGAATTATGCTTTTTTGCTTCTCACACCTCAATACTATATTATACCTCATTATTATTGACGTTGTGTTACGTTTAGAATCCTACTTTTTTGTACCTCATTTTACACATCTCATCATTATTTGTGCCATCTGTTACATTACCACACGAAATCATGCATTGAACACTGGAAGATTCTTCCGGTCGGGTAGGAATCTTTCCACACGCATTACCATATTGGTGATCTTTACTTACTAACTAATCGTCACGGCCGCAGAAACAAACCGAATGGTTTTTTCTGCGGCCGTGCGGTCCCGTGGTGGTTTATACGACCGCTGCGGGGTGGCACGGTCTTACAAAGTAGTATTTAAAAAATGTCAACCTGGAGACGATTGAGTAGGACTGATAAGGAAGCTTTTGCTCTTAGAGCGGTCCTGGGTAAGCGGTGGGTACCATTCGCTGTGCCATATTTGAGCGAATAGTAAGTGCGTAAATTGGATGTAATATTCCAGTGAATAGTTAAATACTGTTAAAAGACTTCGCACGTTTGTTTAATTAATTAATCAGTACTTAATAAATCCATTATTGAATTCCAGCGTTTCGTTAATTCCTTCCGCAGCCACGACACGTGATAATATCTATGATAATTTACTAGAAAAATGTCCCACCCGTGACATATATGGTAATGGCGTCTCCATTGATAGGGGTGAACGAATATCTCAGTTCTGTAGTAACTCCGCACCGAAGATAAAATGACGGATATTAAAATGAAACATTGCATCGAGCACGGACCGCAGCTATGAAATCCCAACTTTGATGCTGTTTTTTGTGAGCAACAGTCTTGTGGTCACGACCATGATCCAAAGTAGTGAGGGTAAAAGTGGTGTGCGTGCATGCGTAACACTTCATCACTTTAGTCAAATGAGCTTGCACACGCCGCCGCCTCCTGATCGCAATCATAAGTGCGCTCAATTACTGAGCCGGCGGGTAGGTACTCTGCCGCAAGCAGGCGCCTGCTTTATCAACAAGCCTGACTCCTTGGAAAGGGAAGCATTTCACTGCTTTAGTAAATTTACTACACGTTTAAAATATAACTCCCACAAGGTAGTATAATACAGCACTTTTATAAATAAGTCTATCAAATAAATCTTTAAAAAAGATTTACACCATCTGTAGTAAAGGTAAAAGTAAATGTAAAAAATTTACCCGAGTAACTTTTTTTACTAAAACGGATTGTTCCATCTATGATAAAAAATATTTTACTCGTCGAAGTACATACAAGAGTAACATTTTTTACTCTCCAATATCGGTGGTTAAAGGTAAAATCGTTGGTAAAAAAATGGCCGTCCTCTCACAGCTGATTAGAAAATGTGAAATTTGTCCATATAGGTACTTGTCATTTGAATTTTGTCCCTGTCATTGTCGTATTGAAATTTGTAAACATTACAATGAATCTTTTAATTTCGCGTTATTTTAGCGATGGTTTGACGTTTGTTTGGTTTGTTTGAACTGGTTTTGAACCGCAAAAGTACGTATTGCTAGTGGAATAAATCAAATTCCATAGACATATGGGGTATTCGAGGTTTATTCCGCTCGGCACTTGGTTTAACAGTGGTAAAAAAGACGTTTTAGCAACCCGAAATCGAGTTTAGTCTCGGCGGATGATAAAAAACGTTACTCGAGTTAATTTTACTCGAGTAAAATTTACTTCAGATGACGCAACCGGGCATTAGAGATATACTTAACACACCAAAATTTAATTTTACCACTACCTAAAATCATTTTAGTTTTCTTGCTATTAAATTCTTTAATAACCTTCCCGAAATGATCAGGGAAATAACATATCAGAAAATTTTAAATTGAAACTAGAAAACATATGTACAAACACCTACTAGACACATAATATAATCATGAAACTGTTTTAAAATGCATATTCATACCTGTAATACTCCCTCTCTATATGCGAGTTCTCTGACTCTCATAGAGACAGTAAAATAAATTGTTCTCATGTTTGAAATGTTTTAATGATATATTATATAAATAATTGTGAAAAGAACAAAAAAAATTTAAAAAATGTCATGGCTAATTTGGCGGGAACGCAGTCATTGTATTTTTTCCATTCCCGCCCTTTCCTGTGAATCCGCGTAGATGCCCACAATACCCGCGCAATGGCGTCCCTGTGTCAACAGACCACTTATCCGATGCACAAAGTGTAGGTTTATATCTGAGGTAAACTAATAACGGGCTAACAGAAAACATTATAACAGGTCATCAAATTACGAACGCCGAGGCATGTCTTCACGGTGGCATTTGTGGTTTGGGTGGCGGCCATAGAAAAAATTCAAATTATCGGGTGGGCTCCGAGGAGGCGCGCACACAATATCGTTTGTTATCTGCGATGTAATGATATAATCTATGGTTTCGGGCTCATTCACGATACGTGACGGCGTAAAAAATGTTTCCCCGGAAAAATTATCCCATAATATCAACAGTAGTTTGGACTTGTGAATGATCCGGGGCTCGTTGTGGTATTTGGATTGTTATTATTTTATGGGTGTCGACATAAATTACTTTTATAGTTTATTTATAGAGCGGGTTTTTTTTTCGCTTTTTCTATACCTGCCCAGAGGTACGTGATTACATTATATTGCTACGACGGGCACGGACTATGCAAGTATTTAGAATATTTTGGGTTTGTTCTAATTTTTCAATAACACAATACTGTGAATGGTACCCACCGCTTGCTTACCCAGGACCGTTCTATGAGCAAAAGCTCCCATATCGGTCCTGCTCATTCGTCTCCAGGTTGACTTTTTTTAAATACTATCATGCAAGACCGTGCTGCCCCGTACTGGTCGTTTGAAGAACGCAATATTGGATTTTATCCCCGGGGGGACATTATTAACCAAAAATGCGTGGAATTGGTGAACGTTACATTGTATAAAGTGATCACTTTAGATACAAGTCCTATGCACCGCCAAGAAGACTTGCATACTTTCCCATATAAAAAGTATCTTCGTCTCTATGAAACACAGTCTTATGTCTTTGTTTAACTAAAATATAAGTATCAGTATCTCTGGTACAAACATACCTTTGAATTATATTATAAAAAAACTCCCAATGACTCAAGAAATTCTTACTACGTATGACATTAAGTATGTACAACGTAAAAACAATATAAAATAATTAGGCGAATAAAATGTAACAGATTTTACATTTTTAAAGTTAGGAATTATGATGAACGTTAAAAATTGAGGAGAAAAAACAAGATATTAAAACTATCTCACAAATACATACGCACGTGAGTTTCAAGGTCACTCAAGTTAAATCACATAGCAAGCATCAGATCTGGGAGTTAACAAGGTACTTCGTTATTACACGTTTGAACCACTGTGAACCGTGTTTAATACAAGAAATTTTAAAATACACATTACATGTGTCATACCATCTCTACATAAAATATTTTGTACTTTATATTTCTTCCAGATCAGTAAGTATCTATCAACATACATCATTCTCATTAACAATGTCCGTCACCAGCAATACCAGGTCGCTGGTTAAAACAAAGTTATTTATTTTACTTCTTCTTCAAAATAGAGTGTGTGTGTGTGTCAAAATATTGTTGTGGTGACATTATTCATATAATTAAAAAATATCAACATGTTTCAGACCACATGGTCCCTTCGCCAGGATACAAACGTACCTATACCTACTAACAAATTAAATTAAAAAATCGAAGTAAGTATAGACAATCAAAATATAGAAAAAATTATATGAGGAAAATGAATTAAATAACTACTTAACATGAAAATAAATTTAAAAGATTATTTAACTATTCATAAAAAGGACCTGATTATTTATAATATTCAATTTACTATTTACACTTTTTCTTATTTCCAAAATTTCTAATTTATTTTTTAAATTTAAGTTAATATTCAGTAGGTACCATGTTCAGTAGGTACCTACTTTATTACTATTCATTTTTCATAGATAATTTTTTCTATATTTTGATTTTCTATACTTCGATTTTTTTATTTTATTTGTTAGTATACATTTGTATCCTAACGAAGGGGCCATGGGCTCTGAAACATGTTGATATTTTTCAATACAAAAGTGGTGAAAACTAAGTTTATTTTTAATAATTATATTAATTTATAAAATTGTGCCACAAAGCTAATTTGACAATTTTGATTTTTTTTTATTATTTGACTCATGGTTTGTTCTTAACTTGAACCTTAATTTTTTTTGTATATTGTTAAGTTTTTTTTGCTATATTTTAAAACATATCTTATTAATTCTGTAAGATGGTCTCTTTACTATTTAATAATAATGAGTAACCTGATTTTTATTTGTACTGTTAGTTTCCCGTATATAAATAAAAAAATAATCTCGACAGGGTCAAATGACGTCACAGGCAGCACAGGCCACAGTCGTTCCTCGCTAAAAATATAAATTTAAATAATCTATTTCTCAGTCATTTATTAACGGATATCAAAAAAAAAAATTCACTGGTTTATTAGTAGTTTTGATCTTTATTTAATTCCATTAAATTAAATATAGTATTATAAACATCATTAAACTTCTCCATTATTTAAACAAGCTGAGACCAAACTTTAGAAGGGTCCCAGCTTGTATGTGTATAGAATCTCCCACAATTTCATTTTATTTCCTTACTTTCGTTATCTTTCCCTTCCGACTCTATATCCGTCATCAAATATTTTTTTTATTTTTGGTGTATGTTAAATAAATTACATATAACATAAAGCTAAACGTACATATTCTAGTCCGCTCCTGTTAACGTACACGGATATACATTTTAACTAGATATTCAAATACCTATTATTACAAAATATTGTGTTCGTATCTAAATAATGGTTTGCCGAATGTAGGAAATGCGAATTGATAATATGAGGTATATACTTTGATGAGAACAATATCAGAAAGTGAAACTAGTAAGTGGCTGTTTTTAAGGAGAATAAGCGAGATTAAAAAAATTAATCAAAAAGCAATGGAACAGTAATATATTATCTTCTGGTCTGTCTTCTGGGTTATTATGCCGTGTTATTACGACCTTTCTGGCCGACGTTTCGGATCCCATTGCAGGGTCCATCATCACGGCTGATGTCTTTGTAATATATTACATTAATTAATTGTTCTTAAATAAATTCGTGATATTTCATATAACTAACTAACTAACCATCACGCCGTTTTCCAGAAAGATAGGCAGAGAGGATAGAATGCCATACTCTTTTGTCCTGGCACACCCCTTTTGCTTTATCCGCTTACAAATATCTTCTCATGCACGCTCTTCGGTTGTCAGAGCTTTTAACAGGGTCTATCTAAAATATTTCATTTATTTGGTCACGTCTGGTCTTTTGCGAGCACCCTCTGTTTCTGCTGCCTTCAACACTCGCCTCATAAATTTTCTTTTCCATCCTATCCTCACTCATCCGTTCCACATGGCCAAACTATCTAAGCGAGCATTTCTTTATTCTATCTATTACGCTACAGTCAGCATTACATTCACTTTTCATTCGTTCCACACATACGTCTAGCGACCTTTGATATTTTATATGTATATTGTAGAGAAATCAGGTTATAACGTCATATCACGTAAAACCATTTTTAAGTATTTTCTACCCACTTTGTCATTATTGTGTTTACATGTTATTATTTTTTTCTTTAAACTATATATTCTATTAATGTACACTTTACATATCTGTTGTAAAAGACCTTCTTCTTCTTCTTTTGGTGTCATGTCAGGTCCCCCCAACGTTGACTATCACCCGAGAGAAAGCGTCCCTGTCCTGGGCAGCACGAAACTTAAAAAAAAAAGTAAAAGACCTATAGGGCTTTAATTAATAAATAAAAAATAAAAATAAAATATGCGAGTTTTCACGAAAACGGCGCTATATAAATTATCCAACTATTATTATTTTCATTAAAAAATCGTTGATTACATTTTTATAGCAATCGAATTCCGTTCTAAAGAAGCTCGAACATGAAACATTTGTCTCGGAGTAGCCTAAATGTTCAAACGTAATCTACATTTACACTATTTCGAATTTAAAAAGTAAAAACTTGTTAATCTGGAACTCATTTTTAAATTATATTTATTGATTTGCGACAGTCTTTACTTTGTTCTGGATATTATTTACATTTCATTTTATCATTAAGATATTATTTATTCTAAAGTTATTATAAGAAGTGTATTTTGTAATTATATCACATAAAATGTTCATAAAATATTTATAATTTGTATTTGTACAATGACCATCTATTAGGGTTAATTATTACCTGTTGATGTCTATTTGTTAAAAAATAAAATAAATTATATTTATAATCAGTACCAAAGTACTTTATATATATGCTATATGTGCATATTGTGCTACGGAATAATATTTAATACGCACCGTATGTATTACCGAGAAGCGAATATCGACGTTTCGTTGGATACCTTACCCGCGGAGGTGGAGGTCGTCCTCCTGATGACGTTGAATAAGTATCCAACGAAACGTCGAGATTCGCTTCTCGGTAATACATACGGTACGTATAAAATATCCGAAATTGCAGTTAAATATGTCTAACGACCGTAATAACAACCTTAACTCTTTAAAAATAATATTTAATATATTTTTTTGATTATAATAAATACATGGATTTATTATCAGATTAATACATAATTATCCGCCGATTGTTTTAAATTTATTCCAAAGACATATCGATATATTTTTCTAATTAAAATAAATGCATAGATTTATTATTAAATTAATACATAATTATCCGCCGATTGTTTTAAATTTTATTGTAAAAACATAACGACGGTACCTGCGGTAAACTCGAACATCTATCAAAAATGCGTTTTTGACTTTACATATATACTCCTCTCCGAATGACGTTAGAATGGATAAGAAAAGCCAAACTTCAAACTTATCCCCTGTAAAGTTGCTTTTTTGTAGATGTCTCAGTTTATGTAGGCAACATCGATATTATGTACAGCTATCAGGTATATGGGGCGTAGTCACCTTAATTCCTGCATCCCATTTGGGTCCTGGTGGTGCAACATTTGTCCTCTTTCACAGCCGCTAGAAGGACCTGGTCATCAAAATCATCTTTCTGACTTGTCGTCTAAGCTGTAATCACCAGCCTTGAAGCGATTAATCCACTCTCAGCGAGCCCTTTGCTAATAGTTCGTTCGCCAAAAGTATCGCGAAAAAAGCTTTCCACCGTTTCTCGACGTGGTACAGCGTAATGTGGGGTACATGTGTGGATTTCTGTATGAATTACTCACCCTTACAAAGAATTATATTATAACAAATGTCTAAAAGATAATTATGCATCAACAAAGGAGTTTGTTATAAAAAAGAGGCCTATTCTCAATTTTATAACTTTATATTATTTTATGTACAAATATGTGATTTTATCGGAGTTTTTTTTTAGATATCATCGGTTTTCAAAATTTTAAAGGACCGTCTACACAAATGTATACTAACTAAACCTATTCCAACCTAACCTCACTTAACCTAACCCTTTAAAAGAATTATATTATCAAAAATTTCTAAAAGATAATAATGAACCAACAAAGGAGTCTGTTATAAGAAAGATGCCTTACGCTGTTCTTAAATTTAAAACTTTATATAATTTATGATCAAGTATGTGGTTTTAATAGATATTTTTAGATGTTAATAATTAATAATGAGATTTTTAAATTAGACGTTGCACAACTTTACAGAACCCCTACACATTTAATTAACACATGTATTCTAAATAAATATAAAACTAAAGAGTTTGCTGCATTTTAATTTCCAAACCCTTTTTTTCTCTTTATTTTGGATTTGAATAATTCCTGATCCTGTAAAAAAAAAATTTTTTGATAAATGTCAATTAAATTTCAATATTTAAAAAAGAATTAAGAATAATTATGTATCAACCAACATAAAAAATCCGAGACTCGTTTAAAAAATCACGTAAATTACAGTACAGAAGCAAGTAAACTGTTTTTACTCCCTTTCTTTTAACTCGTAGCGTCTGCTTTCTTGTCTTTGCGAAAAAACTTTGGATCGATTTTTAACCCTTTTCCCGTGATCCAATCGCGCTGAAACTTTGCAGACAGACTCGTGACGACGATAAAAATGATCTATCAAATTTTCGTTTAAAAAAATTAATAATTATAGTATAATTTTGGATTTTTCGAATTTTTTTATTACTCGATTTCGTAGAGTCGTCCGACTCGAGCCCAACGCCTAGGCTAAGCGCCAAACCTGTTTCCACTAGTAAATGAGAAAGGGAGTATAATAAAAACTTGGTTTTTGTTGGTTAGTTTTTTTTCATAGCTGGCTTGTTGAATCTCGGCAGTAGAGTGGCAAGTATTTTTTTGGTAAGCTACAATAGGCCGTGGGGCCCAATTAACCTGTAGCGAAAAACGTCACAAAACACTCCAGGCTTGATTTAATCACACAGTTGTATTGCGACCTCACCGGGAATCGAACCAGTGTCATGCCCACTGCGATCATGCATCTTCCATTGTATTTTATGCGCATATTATAATGACTAACTGACACAATCTGACAAACTCCGAGATGAGAAAGCAAAGTCTCACCTGTGTACACGTGCCTCAGAACATAGAAAATTATAACCACTATGCAAACAACTTTACACTCAAATATCTAATAATTACGCACAAAAAATAGATACCTTCGGCTCGCTGTCAGTGCTGCTAAAGACTAGAGGAGTCTTCATGAAAACATCACAAAAAACGTTGCTCATTCCGTGTGTGATGGATGGACGAAATCGTGTTGATGGTTCGTGTTTTTATGGCACCGTTTTGAAGCTGTTGGACCCTCGTTAGCTCCGATTCCCTGCCCAGTCTTTGGTGGTCTCTGGACCTCTATTTTTAAGAGCTAATTGAATAATGGGACCACGAGGAGGCTCGTAAACAACCTAACTGCCAATAGAGAATACTTGAATATGACAAGGTTGCATTTTTTTGTATACCTATTTTGAAACTTTTATTTAAAATTCAAAAGACTTGTGTTGGAGAGGAGATAGCCCGTATATCACAATATTTCAAGAATTTTTGATGTGGTTGTCTTTTTATTATAGTTTAAAGTTGTTAGGTGTTAAATTTATAGTGTATAGTTCTACTGTACTATAGTTATTAAATATATATATACGTATAGTTTTTGATATCCCCTTACACCAGCATGCTTTTTCTGCTTGGAGACTTTCTATTTTTCTTTGTCTTCTTGTTATATTTGTATTTAAAATAAAATTGAATAAAATAGGATTGAATAAATTGAAATTGTAATTAAAATTATGAAACCTAATGTTTGGATTCTTGAGTTTTGGACAACTTTCAAGAGGTCAGTAGATGGAAGAAAAAATAAAATGACACGGAAGTAGTTAGAAAAATTGTACTTCTATATTATTTTAAAAGATTATTTAAATTATTTATATGGCGTTTTTTTAAAGTGGTAATGGCCATGGTATTGGCTTTATGGGAAATATAATTTTATGCCATTGATTTTTAAATATGATTACTGTACTACGATTTTTTAAATAAATTTACACAATTCGCAACGTTTTTCTGGCAAAAGCCAATTCATGTGTGAAATGGCAAACCAAACTGAGCACAAATCAGCTGTCAGCTGTCAAATTGGCTATCGCTGAAAAAAGTGTTGCCAATTCGAAAAATAAACCCATAAAAAACACCCTATATTTAAATACTAATGGCATAAAATTATCTTTCTAATTCAATCAACGTATACATATATTTACAGGACCGCGAAATATGAACCCCCAACTAAAGAGAGTTTCGAAAAACTCGATAAAATCACAGAAAGTTGAACGATGTACGTTGGTCATCACATGACAGAAAAGAAGATCTGCGGAGAAGAGAACATTGGTTTAAGTATAATATAATTGATAAGCTTAGAAAATTAATTTCAATTTTTCAGTTTAAATTGATTCAATTCAATAAGTAATAAAGTAATCTATTCAATAAGTTCAATATAAGTTCAATAAGATTCAATTCAATAAGTAATAAAGTAATCTACATTTTATTTAATTATTTTGTATAACATATTCTCTTCGTATATTTAATTGGTATCAACGTTTTGGGAGATTTCAGCTTTGGAAAACCCCTTTGGAGACATGGAACAGATCCAAAAGCTACCGCTATGCTGAAGAGTTACTGTTCAGCATAGCAGTAGCTTTTCCAACAAGCATGAAATGAAATGACATTGGGCAGGCCATATTATTCAGAGGATGGCACAAATGTGGTGATTCGAGTAGAGGAATCAAATGCCGAAAGGCCACCTTAAAGGATCTGAATTGGGCTGATCCTCAAATCATCAAATTTATCATCACTTAGGCGTATGTGTGACAAATCCATTTATTTAAGTGTTAAATCAAACGGATATTTTATACGATCCGTATATTTTACAGAGAAGCAAATCTAGACGTTTCGCTGAAGCTTCGTCAGGGGTCCTATCACGGCGGAGGTGCAGGCCGAACTGATTATTTCTTCCGAGGTCGTAAATTATATGCGCTTTGTTGTGGAGTGTTCACTTATTCTACGATAGAGATCGCCAGTGTTCGGTATGTACTAATTACATCTTCGGGCTTTTCTGCGACGTCTCTCAAAGGTGGAATCAAAGTCGTGAGAACAGTGCCAAATACTTAGACATGACAGTTTCAAACTCTCATGTACATATATCTCATATATCTGGTATCGCGTTTTGTCATACTTTGTGTCCGGTTTCATATCTCTTTGAACACTTTTGTTGGTCACTCTACG